>JANRGW010036317.1:8952-25780 GCA_024733675.1 Psilopsiagon aymara | reverse complement strand
ACAGGGGAAGTTTAGATTGGATATGAGGAAGAAATTCTTTACTGTGCGGGTGGTGAGGCACTGGAATGGGTTGCCCATGGAAGTTGTGAATGCTCCATTGCTGGTGGTGTTCAAAGCTGGGTTGGACATAGCCTTGGGTGACATAGTTTAGTGTGAGTTGTCCGTGCCCATGGCAGAGGGGTTGGAACTCGGTGATCTTAAGGTCCTTTTCAACTCTAACTCTTCTATGATTCTATGATTCTATGGGTAATTTTTTTTCACTGACTGAGATGTTCTTAGAAATAAGAGTATTAAAAACAGTGATATCGAAAAAATTATAGCCCTCATAAGTCTCACATCTAGATAAATATCTCAATGCATTTTAGAAATAAAGCAAAAGTATTAATTAAAAAAAATCAATAAAGATTTTTATGACATCATTATATAACAATACAGTTGTATAAGACTGTAACAATCTATTGGTTAAATGACGGAGATATAGCATTCTCACACTGAAACAAGTATGAAAGCAAAATGAAGGCAAAGAATTCAGTGTGGAAAATCATTAAAAAAAAAAATAGGTAGATGAAAGTATTCTCCAAGGTAAGTTACCTTAGAAGGTCTAATACTCCAAAAGATCCGTTAGATTTTTAAGGAACTTTTCTAATTAAATTATGGATGAAAGTAATCATCTGCTTTCATAATATATTTCTATTTTATTTTTCTTTCTTTATTACACCTGAAGTTTTATATTAGCCCCAAAAAGTAATTATGAAGTATGCAACAGACAGGAGAAAAATATGAAGGAGGCCTGATTAAAAACAAACAAACAAACAAACAAACAAACAAAAAAAATAAAACCCCACAACACAACACAAAATGTTCATTTCAGGAAATACTTTTTATTAACTTTGGAAATGCAAATCATATAAGAAGTTACTCATGCACCTTTTAACTTCTGTAGAGAATGCTTGCATTTTGACTTCCAAGTGATAAAATAAAAACCCAAATCCTGAGATGTAAATATTATTGTAATTAATTCATCATGATTATGAATAGTCTAAACAAAAGCTGTCAGGAAAGCTTAAGAAAAAGGTTCTAAGTTGTGAAACTAGATTTGGGTCATACATGCACAATAATAACTGCAGTGGAATAACTGCAGTGGTTGATGATTTGTGAAAGTCAGAGACCCTTGTATTTTGGTCAAAACAGTCTTTGGCTTTACACTATGTAGAACTTTTTTCTACCGTCATTTATATTGAAAGTTAACCAAAGCTGATGGGCAATAGGTTGCGCATGCTTTGGTAGGACATAAATAAGTTCCTGGTTGTAGAATCCTAGAGATGGCCTAAGAAAGATACAAAATCAGACCCTTCACATGGCATCTAATTTCCACTCTATCAGTTTCACTACTGGAAATAAGTCCCAACTTTTGTGCAACAGTCATGTCTGAAAATGATGTGGTTTTGTTTCATGCATTTTTATGCCTTTCATATTTTCCAGTTGCTGGGAAGGGTATTTTCACTAGTTTTACGGTATTTACCTTGCCAGTGACACCTTTGGATACTGCTGGAGTAATCAGCTGCTTAGGAGATCATATTGCTGGAGATGGACAAACAAGAAATTTCCATTCTCCGCCTGTGTCAGAGCCCTAGAAAGTCAAATTGGTTTCTGTTACCAAAGATGTGGTAGGGAAACAGAAGGTGGCAGATCATCTGTGGTTAAAGTGTCATTTGTGGTCTTTACCTTTCCCTGGCAATAGTGGGAAAACTATGACAGGTATTTGTCACTTCTTCCTGTCCCTCCTCCTTCTTCTCTGTTTCTTCCTTATCTTCCATCCTTTTCTTCTTTTTCTCTGGAGACAATCATTCCAGTTTTGTCTGGCCCTCACCCTGAAAGGTCAGGGTAGCAAAATTCAACTATTTTGCTGAGTAGCCTTGAAACAACTTCGTGCTTTGCAGTACACCAGTAAAAGTCTAAATTTGCTGAAAAATAAAACATAGAGGATCTCTGAGTCCTGAATTTTGGGACAAGGTTTTCATTACAATGTTACGTATATATATATGTGTGTATGTGTAAACCACTGATGATGCAATCCCACTGTCACTTAAGTTTAGCTCTTTGTGCTAGCAAACCTGAGGTACTAACTTAAATCTTTCCTCTTGGTAGTGCCATGTGCTATCAGGCAACTCATCAGACCAGTTTTAACTAAGCTTTGGAACTATATGCTGTGAAAATAGTAAAAAAAAAAAAAACGTATGTTTACCTAGAATTCAGGAATTGCTATCAGATAATCACATTCAGTATAAAAGGCAATAATCTCCTGTGATAATTTGAAACATCCTGAGATACATTTTTACTCTAAGCTAACATAGAGACGTTTCATTTATTACTCAGAGAACACAAAGCAATGGTTTTTTTACAGAAATTTGGTTATTGCAGGGGGCTTAAAGCAGATAAAACAGCTATACAGTGCAAAAATTATGAGCATTGTAGAAAAAATGTGAGAAAAATTAGGGGAAAAAGAAATTTCAAACTCCTTGCTTGATACTAATGACCTATTAACAACTTTCAGCATGCAAACCTATCAGAAAGGAAAACAAAGTTACTTGAATGGATGCACAGTACACATCCCTGTCTATTGCTAAAGTCCCTGAAGATGAAGATGCACTACTGCATTGTATTGTAGTATGAATGCTCATTAATATTTTATTAACCACACATTATATTTTAGACATGCAAATAAACAGTAGTATGCAAAAGCTTCCTTCTTCCTTTGTGCAATGGAACACAGAATTTGCCTTGCCTCAAAGCTTTGTGTTACTTAGCTGAGAGATCTTTTTGTTACCTTTTTTTTTCTTTTCTGAATATAAAATGTGCATTAAAACTGAACTCATATCTTAATTGGTTGAGTTACCCATTCTACCAGAACTTTAATTAATGCATAACTTCTTGTCATTTCACTGGGGCATCATTTCATGATGTAATGATCTATTTTGATACCATTCATTGCCCTGCCATCTGTAAAGCAGAGTTTGAAGTTGTGTGCTTAGAGTAATCTGCACATGACAGTCTGCGCATTAGAGAGAAGAAAAAGACAGTAAAAAAGTTAGCCTCCTCCTTGGTCCATTTTCTGACCTTGAAATGGCCATAAAATTGTATGGTTTTACATTATTGCTATAATATTTATATATTTTCACATTATCTTTTCTACTGCCATTGGGGCAATTTTCCTGGGTCTGAAAGACAGCCCTAATATCCTAGCACAGCAGAAAAAATGAAATATGAGATTTGTCACCGCATATAATATCTCTTCTCAGAGATTAATTTGATTATTCAACAATTCTCCTCCTCCTCCTCCATTTAGAGTCCTAATACTTTTCCTCAAACTCCTGACTCTTCTCTCAGTTCAGTATGTTAAGTAAAACTTATCATTTATTCACTCTTATCTCAGTATATTAAAACATTAATTATGGTATCTAGTAGGTTTAAGAACTTAACACATTACTTAGGTTTCTCCATCACATTCTTCAATACAATATTTGCCTTTACTGACCTCAATATGCAGCCTGAAAACCTCTAATTCACAAACTGAGAAGGAATCCAAACCAGAAGCTGTAGAAATATTTACTTAGATATGAAGACCGATACTTCTAACTGTCAGAAATATTATTATGACTCATAATAATAGGATACTGTATCTGGCAACATTTTATTGTGTGTAAAATAATCACATGAACACGGTATTAGGTGACAGCCATAGGAAGTGATCCTTTTATTGATGCTGAGTGGCAGCATCTTAGTTCAGGGCTCTCACTGGCACAATTTGGCAGATCTAGATGTATTAAAAAACCAACTACAAAACAGGAAGAAAAAAAAAAAAAAAAAAAAGAAAGAAAAATAGCCAATGGTTTGGGTAACTGATACTTTTATACCAAAATTTTAGTTTCTGTGCTAAAAGAGCTGTATTTATACAACAAAATGCAAAGAGATAAAGTAAGGGTAGGTGACACCCAAAATGCCTGTGCTTGAGAAACTGAAATCCTTCCTGGAAGATACAGACAATATAATGAATGG
The DNA here is from genome assembly GCA_024733675.1 of Psilopsiagon aymara. Lineage (NCBI taxonomy): Eukaryota > Metazoa > Chordata > Aves > Psittaciformes > Psittacidae > Psilopsiagon > Psilopsiagon aymara. Next base: position 21,724 of record JANRGW010036317.1, on the reverse strand, counting down.
AGTCTAAGGAGTTTTACATCCCCTTGCAAGCAGACAGCTATTTAGCAAAATCCCTCTCCTTATGTCACTGACTGTAGTGCTTTAAGCATTAGATACCTACCTTTCATGCAGCTATCTCTGTAAGGCACCTAAATTTTGTTAAATAGCTTTGGAAACTTATTTTTCTGTCAATCTTTAAGATTTCAAATTGGGGAAAAATACATTTTTTATTTTGTATGAAAGGTTAATGAAATTTCCAGTTTAATTTGAAAGACATATCTACACCATATGCTTACTTAAATGACCTATGAGTCCTTGACATGAATTTATTGTGGAAAAAAAGAAAGGGGGATGGAGAGGAAATAAGAAAAAGTAAAAATGTGTTGAACTTCACGTTTCCAGAATTGCTCTGACTATACAGAAAATTCACATTTGTCTTATTCTTTGATCTTCTGAGCTGCCTGTTTTAATCAGCTATTTGAATGAACAGTAGTTCTGATTACTTTTTTTATTGTTGTTTTTTGGGGTTTTCTTTTTGGATTTTTTTGGGGTTGTTGATTATTTTTCTCCCCTAATCTTAAATATACTAGGGATCATTTTACTCTGTGACAAGCCTGCCTGGAACTAGGGGAAATTTTAATGGATGAAGTTGTTTCTGTGTGTGAGGAAGGATGGCAGAACTGCGTCTTGCATTGTCAGTACTCCATTCAAAATGTTTAGATAGATAATATTCACAAAACCTGACAGATACTAAACTGACAGCTTGAATTTACCCTCAGGGTTTTTTTTTTAGAGAATGGTATTTAAAAGCAACACTGAATGACAAGCAAATACCAATATATAATATGAACACTTCAAGTACCAAATAACTTTTATGAATTAAAATCTAAAAGTTGATTTCAAAATTAGTTTAGAAAAATTGGATCTGTTACGATTCATCTATAAGTAAGTACATTATTATAGGGACTTTCTCTTTTCATTGTTCATTACATTTATCCCAGTCACTGCCTTTTATTGTTACTGTACTGATATAAAAAAGTCAGTTTATTTATTTTTTTGCCTTGCTATGTGGCTGTTTTCTAGTCGCTGTTATGCTGATAAATTTTGATTTCTTATTACTTCATATGCATTTTAATGACATCATAAAACTTCAGTTTCATGGCATAATGAGATATAAATTGAGCAACATGTCATGGTCCTATATGATAAAAGTATTTCTTCATTTATTTTTTTGGTATAATTTAAAAAAAATCCATTTGGGCATTTGGGAATATTCCAAAGCTTTATAAATTTCTGTAAATCTGCCTAGATGAACAAGTTCCTTCTAATTTAAGAAAATGTGTATGAAACAAAATTAAGTATCTATAGAACTTCAGCACAAAAGGAAGAGTGAAGCAAAAAAAAAAACCCAAAAACATAAAACAATGACACTCTTAACACAAATGGGAATTTTAGCATTAATTAAAATGGAAACAGGGACCAGAACATAGTCTGGGAAATGTCTAACTAACTCATTAATAGTATTGACAGATTTTAATTTTCTGGATGTGCAGATTTTCTACTTTCAGGCCTCCCCAAAAGATGATAGAGAAAATAACTTTCTTTCTTCTGCTCTCATCTTCCTCTAAGGAAGCAAATTACATCTGTTCAAGACTAGCTAATGATTACCACTTTTTCCTTATTAACTCCAGCACACAGGATTATGGCAAAAACATAGAGCCTGGTCTCTTCTCACTCCTCACTCTCTTTCTCTCTGAGCTCAAGATGAGTTGATGGGAAAATGTCATTGATTTAAATATTTTTATTCTGATCAAGAACCGTTCCCTATTGGGATATTTAATGGTTCTAATGGTGTCTTTATTCCCTGCATATTTGTGCAGTTGAAGTAAAAACTAATTTAAACTAGAGATCAGAGCCTTAGACTTTTGACGTGTTGATATACTCAGATGAATTTTTTTTCTCTTGAACTTCACTGGAGTAATTCCCAGATTTCTGGCAACATCAAGCTGTTACAAGATCTGGTCTCTTTCTTACATGGATCAGTGGTCATATACAACTTCTTTTTTTCATTCTTGTTATGTTTAATTCACAAACATTTTAAACAAAATCAATGAAAATGCTCCAGATTGGAAAAAAAAAAAAAAAAAAAAAAAAAGGAAGAATTTAACCCAATTTGCTGTGTGTTGTTTAACTACTTCCTTCTAAATGTTAGTGTTTTTTGTGTCTGTCGGTACTCAAGTCTGAACAAATTTATTTTATGCTTTGATTAAGATGTGGGCCTTCTTTACCCATTGTGGTAGGCTACACATACCTGTTCATAAGCCAGCAGTTATTAAATTGTAACTTACTTGAGAGAAAAATGAGAATATCAGAAAAATATTTCCTATTCACAGCTTTACTGTGAAATCATGAGAACATTTGTCAGTAAATAAATCTATAACTGACCTTTACCTAGTCCTCTTCTACTCAGAAACTCCAAGGCTTTAAGTGATGATATGATAACCTGGGAGGACTCATGATCAGAGAACTTCTTTTGCCTTTCATGTTGAGCTGACATTAGCCACTCATCACACATCAGCTCTGGGAACTGTATCTGCATTTATACTAGAAGTGATACAAATTCTCATGTTTACCTTTAAGAATATCAGCATTGCTACATTCTCATTACCCAGACTTACTTATTTGTTAGTATAATATCCCAGATGCACAAAAAATACATTCTGAATAAACATTGCAAAGAGGACACCTGAAATACCTGACAGCAGTTTTATTCAAGAAGGGCTATATATAGATTGGATCTCATCTCTGCTTTCCTATGTGCACCTGTGACTCTTAATTTCAGAGAGAGAGAGAGACCTGCAAGCTTACTGGAGAACAGAATTCCTCTCCTAACATTTTGGAGGTTTGGTTTTGTTTTGTTTTGGGGGTTTTGGTGGGTTTTTTTCTTTGTTTTTTGCTGTTGGTTTGTTTGGGGTTTTTTTGTTATCTATCAAGAGTTAATAGATAAGGCACAGATTTTCTCTGAAGTTGTTATGGTCCTCATTGCAAAGCTCTGATTAAACTGCACAATGTTTGGGCACAATGATGACAGGCGGAAAAACAATGCTACAGTTAGACACAGGTAAATAATTTTTATTAATGGCAGGGGCTTCTCTGTTGGTATGGCTGAGAATAGAAATTATATCCATTTCCCACTCCCTCAACTAAAGAGAAAAGCAAATGGGACTACAAAAGGACTCTTTAGTTATATTTTTCCCTGCTGGTTACTCTCACTGTCCTTCAGAGAGTGGCCCTCTCTGTGAGTATAACTGATCTGACATGCCTTTTTTTTGCATTATCACGGCTAACTCTTTCTAGTGTAACAGAGATCATTCTTCATGTCCAGAGAAACACGAAGTTAGATGGCTTGAAAATGGAACTATGAAGAGGATTTCCAAAGAGAAAATTTAACACAGCCTCCAGGCTTCATTGGCTAGGTCTACATTAGCAAGTAATTACTTGCTAATGGTACAATAGGAGGAGTGAATAAACCGAAGCTCTGTGCTTACAGCACACTCTATGTGGTCTGGGGTTTTACTTCAGGATAGATTAGTTCTATTTCCTAGACTTAATAGCTCCATCTTACACATGATACAAAGCTATAAAAAGTAAAGATATTCCACAAACCGTCCCCATACTACAAAGTGTCATACTGGTCTTTTTTCTGTGTCAGGCAAATAATAGTAGTGTACCATAGCTCGCTCCAACATGGCTCAAATAAAACTTCACAAATGGAAACGAACTTAGTTTCTGTTCCTGCCTGTGTTCTCACCTGTTTCTATCTTTGCTCATGTCCAATTAACACATTCAACTGCCTTGGGAATATAGGATGAATAGCAGAGAATGCAATACTCTTTTTGCAGGGGCAGTGTAGGCTGAGTTGACAGCGCTGTGAGCTACTCCTACTTTTCTATCATAGCTTAGAATTTTAGAAAATCATACCTATGTTAAAAGGAGTAACTATCTCTTCCTCCATTTTGTGAAGACCAGAAACACTGAACACTTACCAATCAGTGGCCTGACCATTTTAAGCAAATCCACTACTGTAGGCAAAACAATGGTCAAGACTTCAGGTGTCATTTTCCAAACCTAATTGTTTAAAAAATGTGCCTAACATAATGAAAAATTTCCAAGCTTTGGTTTCCATGAGGTTTTTAATTGTGTAGGAACTATCTATTGATTTGGGAACCATCTACTGATTCATTCACTGATAAATTTGTGGATAATTTAAATGTAGTTAATTACGTGTTTCTACCTCAAATTTGTGGGGATTTTAGTGCTTTGTTTAAAAGTCTGGAAGCAATAATACACCATATTTTGTTTCTACTGCTTCACTGGAAAATGCTACCTACTCCCTTCTCTAACAGATAGTAAGGTTGTACCTGGACAAGGAAGACATGAGCCTTAACAAGATGGAAAGGGAATGTACATATTGTCGTGTACATCTAAGGTAGTTGGGACTGTGTGACAAACTGGGAGGTGGAACAGGATACTGCAAGTGCCTTCAAAAATATGGTGCTTTCTATAAAAAAGTTAATGTCCACACTAATAGCAATCTCTAATCTTTTTTTTAGCTTGCTCTATAAGTGCACACACAAAAAAAGTAAAATAAAAAAAAAGAAATCTCTTGCTCTGACCACTCCCAAGTACAGTACTTGAGATCTTAAAAGTAGCAGGGTCACCCGGTCTCTGTTTCTGTGACTCCACTCCATAACCTGTAATTGCTCATCCAAGTCCGGGATGTGTGCCACAAAGATTGCAAAACACCATAGAGTTGCCCTTTTCAGAATTGACAACTTGCAGTTCTTACTGATAATAAAGTCTCTGATTTCAACCCAAGTAATGAGAGATTATGCAGTGAGACTGCTCCATCAGAAGTGACATTGTATCTGCAACTATGGCAAAACATACCTTTCTATTCTAACCGCAAAGAAGCTCACAACCTGCAACTAAGCTTCTACTAAAGCAGACTGCCTACTAAAACTAGAGATGAAAAACTGCACCTAATGTTGTTCCTGGAAGCCATTAGCCACCTGAGCCTGAAGTGGCTACTTAAAACCACATGAAGAGAAATCCATGACTTGGTGAAGTCCTGTCCTGGGTTCAGCAGTAGCAGTCATTTTTCTACTTCGTAGTAGCTGGTGCAGTGCTGTGGTTTTGACTTTCAGTCTGGGAACAGTGCTGATAGCACCAATATTTTTAGTTGCTGCTCAGTAACATTTACTCTGACCAAGGACTTTCTGAGTCTCATGCTCTGCAAAGGAGGAGGAGAAGCCAGGAAGAAGCAGAGACAGGGCACCTAACCCAACCTAACCAAAGAGGTATTCCAATACACAGCCCATCATGCCCACTATATAAACTGGGGGCAGTTACCCAGAAGGGTTAGACCACTGCTCAGGTCAGGCTGGATATCGGCCGTCGGGTGGTGAGTAGTGGTATTCTCTTCCCTTATCATTAATTATTATTGGTGGTAGCAGTAGTGGTTTGCGTTATGCCGTAGTGACTGGACTCTTCTAATCTCAACCCATGGAAGTTACATTCTTTTGATTTTCCTCCCCATCCCTCCTGGAGCAGGGGCAGGAAACGGGGGAGTGAGCGAGTGAACTCTGTGGCTGATTTATGGCTGGGCTTAAACGACGATAAGTTCTGAGGGCAGGTTTGCTCTGCCACGGTATCCTCTCAGTAGCCCACTGAGGGCTGGAGTGTCCTATGAAACCTCATGAATGATGAAAAAGGAGGGAAGGTGGTGGGGAGAGGAGGGACATCACAACCATCAAACATTAACTCTACCACTAACTACTCTGTATCCTGAAAAAAAAGACCCTGCCCCTTGCTTGTCTTTCTAGTTTGTAAGCAAAGATTCAAAAAGCCACATGACAAAATCATCCTATGGGTGGGTCTTTGATCATATTATGAGCTCATAACCCACTGCTTTTGAAAAAGGGAAGAAGTCATGCTTAGGTCTTTATAGGAGCCTATAGTGGTGCTGCAGTACTGGGGATGAACAAGACACATGCAGAACACAAGCTGGACAGGCATTTTTTGACATAAATAAATGTGAGACAGATTCCCTCACAGCCCAGAAACTCAGGTCAGCTTTTAAAGACAAAGTAGCCTTTATGATTCAGTGCTATATGTCAACTCTCTGCAACTCTGAGACCACAGCCTTCCTCTTGCTTCTTCCTTCTGCACATGTAATAATGACAAGTACAGAAGAACATCGCAATTTTGGAGGCTTTGGAAACTAGAATGCTCACACAGAGGGTTAATGATACAATCTGTGACAGGGAACAAGCAAAAAAAACCTGTCTGTAGATGTGCTTTTGTCCTTGTCCATTTGCCTTTCCATGACAAATGGAAATGATAAAGCAGTGTTGGATAGGCTCATAAACCTTTACTATATGGTGATCCCAGGACCTCAGGTTTGAGAATGCAGTCAGACAGCAGTCCTGGTGGTTAATTCTCACCTGAAGATCATTTCAAGAGGTCTGTAGACAGTGCACATCTTCTGCATTGCAAATTGTGGTGAGTGTCCTGAGTCTTCATAAATAGAATCTTCATTTCTTCATTTCACACTGTCATTTCCTTAGGAATGAGCTTTGTCATTTCTCTGGGAACCCAGCTGGGATCTTGCTATATCTTTCTGTTTGTAAAAGAAAAATAATAAAGAAGAAATAATAAGAAAGAGGGAAACAAAATATGCAAGGCATTAATGAATAGCAAATAGAAGAAGACAACAAAAATTAATTTGAGCCAAGGAAATTATGGATGAATAATGTCCACTGTTGGCGACATGGACAATGGGATTGAGTGTGACAGCAAGTTGTGTGGTTCAGTTGATATACTGGAGGGAAGGAATGCCATCCAGAGGGAGCTTGACAAGCTTGAGAGGTGGGCTGATGACAACCTGATGAAGTTTAGCCATCACAAGTACAAGGCCTTGCATCTGGTTCGGAGCAATCCCAGGCGCAGATAGAGGCTGGACAGAGAAGAGATTCAGAGCAGCCCTGTAGAGGACTTGGGAATGCTGGTCAATGAGAAACTTAATGCAAACCAGCAGTGTGAGCTCTCAGCCCAGAAAGCCAACTGTATCCTGGGCTGCATCAAAAGGAGCATAACCAGTAGGTCGAAGAAAGTGATCCTGCCCCTCTACTCTGCTCTTGCGAGGCCTCACTTGAAGTACTGTGTACAGTTCTGGTCCCTCTGTGGATGGTCTTGGAAGCGTTGGAACAAGCCCAGAGGAGGACCACGAGGATGATCCTGGGGCTGGAGCACCTCCCGTATGAAGACAGGATGAGAAAGTTGGTGCTGGAGAAGAGAAGGTTGTGTGGAGATGTCATAGCAGTCTTCCAATATCTGAAGGGGACCTATAGGGAAGCTGGGGAGGGAGTCTTCGTTAAGGCCTGTAGTGATAGGACATGGGGTAACGGGCTCAAACTTAATCAGGGGAAGTTTAGATTGGATATAAGGAAGAAGTTCTTTACCATAAAGGTGCTGAGGCACTGGAATGGGCTGTCCAAGGAAGTTGTGAATGCTCCACACCTGGCGGCGTTCAAGGCAAAGTTGGACAGAGCCTAGGATAACATGGTTTAGTGTGAGATGTCCATGCCCATGGCAGGGGGGTTGGAACTAGATGATCTTAAGGTCCTTTCCAACCCTAACTGTTCTATGCATGACTAAGATGCCTTAGTCAAAGAGCTGAAAGGCAGCGGAAATAATACCTGCAAAATTAAGAATACTTCTACTGGGACATGGGTGTTGAAGAAACTCATGATATTATGAACAGTTTCTTCAGGCTGTTATGAAGCTGTGGTACACATTTGGTGAGCAATTGGAATAGAGATCCTAATTTACTTTCCTCCAAAGGAAGCTTGGTTACATTTGCTGTGAAATACTCTTTGTGAGTATCAAAGAAACACTCTTTCTGTGGTATGACTCACTTCAGATCTGCTCTAATGTTCTGAATCAAAATGTTGATGTTGTTTTGTTTGAATCCTCCAGATAGCCTGAATAGAAATCAACAAGCAGTGAAGTGGCATTTTCAGTGGTTACAATATAGGAGAGTTGCAGGTATGCATCAGATAGAAAAGTTAGTTTTCCTCTTTACTGAACAGTGAAGTAAATCTGACACCTAGAAGATATGATGTGAAATAAATCTCACTAATGCTGCTGCTGAGGCGGTGATACAGCATTGAAGGTATATTGTTGTATCAGCATTTCTTGGAAACATTGATCTTACAGTGTCATCAAGACATACAACATGCATTCTGTTAGTACATCTTTATCTCGGACAATCTGTTTTTTTCAATTTTAATTTTTGCAGTGTTATTTTAGCCAAAAAAAAACCTTTGAATGGCATTTTTTTAGAGTATAGTCCCAAAAATCAAAAACATGCAGTAGCATCATCACCTCAAAGAATATCACATCTAACAGGACAATGGTTTTATTATTGCTCTGTGCTCAAATACAAGTTGTTTCTTTTGCTGCTTTCAGGCAGAAAAAACAAAACAAGTGTTTGAGAAGAAAAGATATACTTGAAAGCATACCCATGTGCCTCAGCACAGTACTCTGAAAAGGCATAAGGTAAGAAAAAAATAACAAATACATAAACAGAAGAGAAGTGAATAAACTCATGAGTAATACTATTCAGATGTTTTTCCTGCCATAATACTTTCAATTTTTGAAAGACTGTCTCTGAGAAGAACATGCCACAAATTATTCCCCAGCTGGTAAAAGCTACATCAAGAGTTTAATATCCACTATGCACCACCAGTGAAGGCCTGTTATTTCCATATTCTTTCTTCAGCCCTTTTAAAAAGCACAGCCTCCTAACGTTTCCCACCCCAAATTCCTTGCTCAAATTCTTTTTCATTTATTTGGACATCCAAGAAACAATCCTGTTGTATCACAGCTAGAGTGAGAATAAATACTTTTAACCCATGTCTTTGCCCTAATTCTGTCTTTTAGAAATGCTTTAGAAATGGAGATGCAAGCGTTACTTTTCCATTTCTCCTGTCTTCCTTTCTTTGCTATTTTCCAGGTAAAAATATCTAGTCCATGCAGTGTATTCACAAAAGAGGATTCACAAGATAACTGGCCTTCATTTTGGTGTTTTTCTATATATTGTGAAGATAATGGAATGTAAGATGGAATTTAAATTGGCAAACATAGCTCTGTCATTTTGTTTGCAAAAATATTCAGATAAACTGACAAAACTCTCAGTTCTTTGGGATCACAGGCAACAACTTTCTTGAAAGAAATGCAGAATGTGAATCATTGGATGCCTCTTATCTTCATTACTGCTTTTTACCTTTTCCCTTTACAGGTTTTTTCAGCTTTCAGATCACAAATGACTTCAGAGAAATCTAGTGTGATCATTAAGGACTGTATTCAGCAAATGTCAGACTTACATAGCTTCATCTGTAGAGCCCCTGCAGGCTTCCACAGCATGAGAGCTTTAGAGCTGAAAAGTCTCAGTGCACCATTCCAGTAAGACTCAGGCACCATCTTCCCATCTGACTAAATTGAAGCAAAGAGGCGCTCCCGAAATACATTTAATTCATGACAACTTCATTCTCAGGAATGAGATCCACAGGACCACTAAAAGGGGTCCTATTCTATTTTCTGCTACCCAGCGACATCCCTCTGCATTTTCTCCATCAGATACACAAAGCCTGAACATCTGTCACTGCCCGTTAGACCTAAATTCACCAGTGAAGTGGTGTGCTAGAAGGACCATATTTGCCCCCAAAACCTTCCAGTAAATAATTAGCCAAAGACTTACGACTTCTTGGCCGAAGCAGCACTCAGAGATTCAACATCTAACAAAGAAATCTTCTTTCTGACAATTCTTCACCTGTAAGGTAGTTGTTACAATGAAATGCTATTTTATGCATTACTGTGTATCTATTTGTTAAAATAGCAATGTAATAATGACCTGTCATTATGTAAGATGGTTCCTTTACATCCACTGCATAAAAAATCTGAAGCATTGCTTGCCCTGTATGTACAGCATAGTAGCAGTTAAATAATCAATAAGGAACCATTTTGCTCTCCAGACAACTTTGTTAGCAATTGAAATGCATGCTCTTTCTGCTGGAGATGATTCCAGACATAAAACCAATTATATATTCAGTAGTTATCTTTCTACTCTGCAATAGTACTGCACCAGCCTCATAGGGTGAAGAATCACAGATGACAGGTCCTTTCTGGTATTCATATGCACTAGTGGTTGTAATGATCTTAACAGCTTTAGAGCAGCAATGAATAATTGTTTATTTTTTTTTTGAGCAATGCTCAAGTTCTTGAAAACCCTTTTTTAAACAAAAAAGATAGTTTTGCAGATGCTCGAGACAGCAGAAACAGAAATTTATTAAGTAACCATTCAGATGACTTACAAATATTTTGTTCTATATGGACTCGGCAGTTGCAACATCCACATTAATTGCTTTACTTTTGTTTATTTATTAATTTCATAAAACTGGATCAAAGCCATAGATATTATATAATTGCCTAAATACCATTCTTCTACAACTTAAAAAAAAAATATTCCTTCTTGGGTTTAGAAAGAAGAACCTGAGAGGTATGGTACAGAACTCCAAATGTCAATATAGACTTAACATGGTGGATTGTATGTCTGCCAATATTCTGGTATTGCTGCAGTAGAGGTAACTTAAACTCTAATTAAAGTAAAACTATAGGTACAAACATCTGAGCTGTATCAAAGTGTATATTAGATTTATAGGAATGTACATGTTTCTAGCTGTAGATGTTCTCTCAGAATGTTATCACACGCACAATACTGAATCACAATAACACTGCACAGATTTGTGACTGTGTTTGTTTTGTCCATAGGGAAAACAGAGACATCCGCAATAGATCACAAAACTGGAAAACCTGTCTATACTTCTGTGCATCTGGATGAACTAACTTTTAAGGGAGGAATAGGCTCCAGATGTAATCTTGTTACATCACTCAATAGGTGGAGCCTATGTGCCTTCATTAAGAAAGGTCTCATCTCCTCTCACATCGTGTACACTACATGGAAAAGAAGTAATCTGGCTTATCCTCTAGCAGAAAGAAAAGTGGATAATCTTGTTCGTGTTTTCTTGCTTGTTTTAGTCATTCTTAAGACATAGGAAACAAACAGAGAAACTGGATGGCATGCACCTGATTTTCAATGGTGAATGTACTGGTAGCAAAAAAGAATATATATATTGTGGAAAATAAAAGTCTAGAAGAAAGTTTAAGGCTGAAGATGGTCTGGGATATCTCAGCAGTATGGAAAATATCATAAAGGTGTTTTAAATGAGAAAAATGCAATTGCCTCATTAATGTCAGCTAAGTTTGAATGGCAGGTCTCCAGTGTAACTGCCAGCTTTACTCAGCAGGGTGGAGAAAATCTGTTGCAAGACTAGAAAACCTGAAAGTAGTCTCACACTGAAAGGTTGGTAGATATCAGCTATTCTGTCCATCTCATAGCTTATTAAAACTGTAGGAAGAATTAACTGGAGGTAGTCCTGGTTTCAGCATAAAGTGAACTCCTTTTGGTTTAGAGACCAGCTGTGTTTCTGCTCATATTTCTTGGTAGAGGCATAATTTCAGAAGGTAAGTACTTTGCCCAACTCAAAAGGAAGACCTAGGCTAAGCTTTCACCCTCGTGAAAGATACATGTACCTTGGATGAATCAAAGAACATTGCTTTGCATTTGAATTACCATGAATATATATTTGCAACCTAACAATATGTGTCCACTTTGCTCCACAAGTGCCATGAGCTGTGATCATGAGTACTCTCATTGTGGCCTTTAACGATGGCTGTTTTGAGATCATTATTTTGAGAGGTCCCATTCAGGACTACACTTGAATTCCTCATTGCAGCAAAGCAAAGGAAGGCAGATTTTACTTCTTTCATCCTATTTCCTACACATCTTAAGCTCTAAAATGACAATTTAAAGGCAGTAAAATTGTTTATAAACAAACCAGACACTGTAAGCAAGCTGTAAGACCTCTGAGTCACAAACAGGTTCCTTTGTCTTTGGTACTAGATATTGCCTCTAATTCAGTGTTTGATAAATAAATTGACTAAATAAAAAGTTATGAGTATAGCAATGTTTTTCTCAGTGATCTACCAATGTTTTCCTCAGTGATCTACCAATATTTTCCTCTATTTTTTAAAAAGTTACTTTCTTTATCTCCTAACAGCCCCTAAAACATTGAAATGTGAGAACTATTTAATTCTTGACTGTTCAGTTACTTTAATTAATCTCTTATCAGGTTGGTTGTACTTACCTTAAGGGTCCACCAATAGGTTGCTGTTGTCTTGTAATGATTGAATGAGGCACATGCTCTGTGCCATGTTTCTCTGTACACTTTCTCATTAATAATAGACACATCTTTAGTAACAATTATGTCTGTTTTAAGCTTCCAGTGCAGTTATCTACCTCAGTGTCTATCCTGTAAAAAGTACTTTAATACTCTGACTTCTTCATCTTGTATATCCATATGCAAAGACCAATATCTCTTTAAAAAAACCCTGTTTACTGTAAGATTTCATTGAAACTTCTGTAGGTCATGTAGTTCATAGCTCACTCAAGAGTCTCATCTTTCACTTCACTCTTATTGGGTATCCTAGGATTTTCTCTTCCTTTGAAGAACTTAATTTATTTGAACTTCAGCCTGTCATGGGTTCAGCAGTAGCAGTCATTTTTCTCCTTCTTAGTAGTTGGTGCAGCACTGTGCTTTTGACTTGTGGC
>JANRGW010036316.1:65491-89555 GCA_024733675.1 Psilopsiagon aymara | reverse complement strand
GGACACCAGAACTGCACACAATACTCCAAGTGAGGTCTCAGGAGAGCAGAGTAGAGGGGCAGGATCACCTCCCTCAAATTGCTGGTCACACTCCTTTTGATGCAGCCCAGGATACAGTTGGCTTTCTGGGCTGCAAGTGCGCAGTTGGCAGGGATCTTGTGATCTGAGGATGTGGGGGATGTATGGGTGGTCATTCCTGGGTTGAGACAGATCTAGCCATGCACTAGAGGTGAGGAACCCTGGGGAACCCTGCAACTGTGCCCTTCTTTTGCAAGAAGACAGTAAGAGGTGCCACCCTTTGCCTTGGTGTGGCTCAACGCCAGGAATCTGTTCCCATTGGGCAAAAGGTGAAATTTGTGTGTTCCATAGCTTTGTGTTTGATTTTGTGTCCTGTAGTTATTTTGTACCAGATGGTGCAAAAGCCAAGTGTTATGCACTGAGATTCCAGATAGCTCATCTCCTCTGCCCAAAGACCAAAGTGTATGCTGCTGTCAGCACAGGGAAACAGTATGTCCAAGAATGGGAGCAAGGAATATTTCTTTTCAGATTTTGTGATAATTTTGCACTTCATTGGTATGTAAGCAACCTAGCAAATCATAATTGAAACCTGAGTTTTCCTCTTCTTAAAACTATGTCTTAAAATGCAACTTGCCTTAAATATCTGAGCTGAAAAGGCAAGCTTTTGAAAGAGGTGAAGCATGCCCTCATGTGGCAATATTTTTTCCTTATAATACCTGTTTGTTTTGGTTTTAATCCCCAAATAATCTATTGCAATGTGTTATGTCATTGTATCAGGACTGGCATACAGAGCTGGTGGCGTGATACAAAGCTGGGGTACACGCAAAATGTTCCAAGATAATTATATGGGCTCTAACCCTCTTGTTAGTTGAATCCCTGCATGAGTGCTTTTTATTCTAAAATATGAATAGCTCCACAAAGGAATCCTCAAATAAGCAAAGGTGTGAATTAAAACTTGTCCTGTCCTCTGTTTTGTGACCGAAAGCAAGGTTTAAAATTGTTACAAAGTGAACACCTTTATTTGAAACCTGAATAATCAATCTTGAAATCAGTTTTAAACTAAACCAAAAGAAACTGAAAAGGAAATACACATTTACAGGGTTGGCCTGAATAGCTCACTTTAAAAATCATGTTATTTGCTGAGCTGCTGGAACTTCCTCATGTCTATGCAAGGCTTGCAACTGAGTGGCTAAACCTCTGGAAACCTGTCTTTACTGCAAATTTTACATTTTTGACATGCAGAGGTTGGGTTTTAAACCCCCGTCTGACAAATCAGGAAGTTCTAGTCTTCCCTGATACAGCATTGTCTGCTTTTACTGTAGATCACCTTTCTTTTTTCCTTTCCTGATTTTAAACACTAAATGTGGTCTATAGAAGCTACTGGGTCCTAGCAGCTTATCAGGATCTTTTATAGCATTTTTTTGTGCGTCTGATTACAGATGGACTGGTATCTTCCATCCAGAACGTCAGAGAGAGAGTAAAGATAAAATGGATGAGGATCATGGGATGCCTGATTTGGGTATGTGCCATGGTTGCCATCAAGCTTTAAACTGTGTGGAAGTGTTTGAAATCACAAGGTTTCCCAAGTGACTAGTGCACTGCCTAGTCACTGTTTCCGTTGGCTCACTCTTTAATGGACTGCCAGGAAGATGGTGGCAAGGAAGATGTACTGCACCCTGCTATGGAGCAACTACAGCTTGACTTCCCTCCAGTGTGTGCTTTCTCTTCTGAGGTACCTGGCAAGGCCAAGACTCATCTGTGTGGGGGATGTCTGACCCCTCTGTGTCAGCTTGCCACCACTGTCACTGGGGAACTACCTATGCCACAGGTTCCCCAAGGTTCATCTTCTCCCTCACAGAGCTTTGTGAAGCTGTGTGGGCTCACAGGGTGGTCAAGTCAGCTGAAGAGCAGTTGGTTTCTCCTCTTCTCTAGCCCATGCTCCCTGCTAATACAGGCAGCTTCCTCCTGTGCTGAGGGTAGTCTCCATGGGGTCAGGGAATATGAGAAGCAGAGAAATGGGAAACTCAGTATCCACCAGGATCCTCTTGACTCTGCTAGGGGGGCCTGCACATGTGTGAGAGCTGTGGGTGGTCTGAATTCTGGGTGCTTGATCTGGAAGCTTTTGATATCAGTGTGGATATCCAAGTTGCTTTGAGAACACTTCAGGATGAATGAGAAGTGAATTCCTTAAATCTCTCCCCTAGGGTTTCATTGACTTCAGTGGCAGCAAAATCCTTCTTCAGAGACAACTCTGCAATCTTCATTCATCGCATCCTTGGCAGCTCTCTGCTGTCGAGTTCCCTTTGAAAGGTTTTTGTGCTGTAATCTGCTGGGTGGTTATTTAACTGGTGCTGCTTACAGACCTCCTCTAGCCGTTGCATGTCTTGTAATTTTTAAGGGTTTATTTCAGCTCCTTTGTGAAGTGTAAGGAAATGGGTGATTAGTGAGATTCTTCCTAGTATTTTAGAAGCCTTAGTTAATATTAAATAAAGGGCAATCACACTGTTGTTTTCATGGGGAATGTGAAAGGAAGTAAGACTGCTAGATTAGACAAAATCCTGCTCCTAAAGTCACAATATGTGCACACTGATTCTTGCAGTCTGGTGCAAAAACTCGTGTGTGAGAATGTGTGCTTGTGACAAGCCAAGTAATTTGGCACTACAAGCATCCCACCAACTCCGTCTCCAACTGATAATAAGCATGGGCCTGGACACGTCCAACTGATTTGTTTGCCTGCAGAAACCATCTTGCACTATTTACAGTCAACAGCAGCAATATTCTTCAAATGTTGGCTTTGATGCAGTAAATGTAAGTGCCACTTCTGCTTTGCTGCTTCTTGCTGTGTGCTAGGGTGATTGTAGCTGTGCTCCACTTTCTGTTACCTGTCCAGAGATGCCCTCCATCTAGAAAAAAGGGAGTGGGGCAGCTTCGTTGGAGAGCTTGAGTCAGCTTTCCAGCAATTAGTCCGTCCCTGTGCCTTGCTGCCCCTTTGCAGAGCTTCAGTACCTGAGCAAGTGTGTTTCCAGGTGGCTGGGGTGCTCCTGAGCAGTGCTCATGTCCCTGCAGCAACTGCACGGAGGACAAGAACAGTGTGGTTGGAGCAGAGAAGTTTGCTGACGTAGATGACTAGATGAACTGGTTGACTGGTTAAATATTGGTGGCAAAAGAACTTGCAGAGCTGCTTTGAAGAAGTGGGTGAGCCTTGGTCACTGGCTTTTGTGTTGTCTCAAGCCTGATTTCTATTTTCTGGACACCCTTTGCTTTCTGCTGTTTGGCAGGAGATACTGGCATTGAGTTGTGACAGGCTGTCAGAAGTGGACAGAGACATGCGTTGAATGAACAAAGCCTGCCTGTTCTCTGCCCAGCCTTAAAACGTAGCATAAGGCATAGGAAGCCCAGTCACGGTCCTGTTGCTCATCTCTCAATCTGCAGATGAGTGTTCATGGCACCCTAGGACATACTGCCCTGGAGACACTACCACGAGACTCATGGTAGCATGACCTGGGGGGTCATCTGGTGGTTTTGAGATGAAGAGCACTTAAGGCCATGGATATGAGTACTTACTCTAAGCCCCCTTTTCCTGGGCACTTCAGCAATTTTTAACACTTTCTGTTCATATACATCTAAAAGGGGTATCATAGGGGTACACAGCTGCTGTTTCTCCTCCCCAGCAAGGCTAGGGTGCAGGGCAGCTAGCCCCCTTCTCTCTGAGGGGCTTCACCCATGTGTGCTCCATGCATTTTGGGGGGTCCAGGCTGTTTGCAGAGGTGGCATGTTGACCAGTTTTGCTTCTCACCATACATCAGTGAAGCCTGGCAGCTTTCCTACTGTTGCAACTGATGCAACTGATGCAAGGTGGGGACAGGAGGGAAGAAATAACTCCATGAAGGAGCTGGGCCACCATGCTCACCTTCCTCCTAGCCCGTCTACCCCTGCTTGTCAAAGGCAGTATCTGCACGGCTGCCCAAGGTTTTGATGCATGTAGGCAGCAGACGCCAGTGAGGTTTAATCCAGCTGGCTCAGGTCCTGGTAGGCAGGGAATTGCTGCCCGGATCTAATCACCGGAGTGAGTACCACATGAGCCTGTTGCAGAGCAAGGCAGAGGTTTTGTTCCGCACTGATCCTGGCTGGCAATTCCCTTGTGAGGGATGGGCTGCCTTGAGATGGTGGATTCAAGGTCCTGATCTTTGAGGGGCTTCATCCTTGTCTGGCAAAAGAGCCATGGGAAATCCCAAGGACACTGAAGCATGTGGCCACGTCTGCTTCTCTTCCAGAAGTTCCTGTAACAACAGGAATAACATACAAGGGGGGTAACTTAGGCAGGACTGTGGGCTTTTAAAGGACATGGCCCCCCAACTCCCACCTTTCCAAGTAACAGATTCTTTCTAAATCACACCAAAATCACATGAGAAGCAGGGAAGGGGTGTTTATGGGAGAGGCAGGTCTGCTGTGCTGGGACCTCATGTGAGAAATTGGACTACTACTGTCTACTGAAGTTAGACCATGAATTTGGAAGGAACTAGCTGAGGAAGCTCCTTGTCACAGCTGGATTGACTTTTTGGTGGTTTTAACCTGACAAAGTCAATTCATACCAAGAAGCAGCCTCTGTGTTGGTGGCAGAAGAAGAGACCATTAAGCCCTGTGGCACCTTTTCAGAACACCTCAGTGTGAGCCTGATGGACCAGAGAGATGCCTACACAGTATGAAGAAGATTGCTGTTGAAAACTGTAACCCCAGGACCCAAGAGCCTTGCTCTTTTTGAGGAGTTTGATGAGAGGGAAGTGAGAAGCAAATTTATTTAGAGTTATCCACCCACAGTCTTCAGCCCTAGTAACTCTCAGAGTGTTTTCCAGGGGATGCTGTTATCCTTACCTTGGCTTAACCCATGCGGAACTGAGGCATGCAACAGTAAGGCGACTGATCCGTGGTTGGTGCAAGGCCCAGAAAGGATTTGCTCTCTTGGATTCCAGCCAGGTACTTGCTACATGTTAAGTTATAAGTGATATACATAAAAATAGGTGTTCTGCTCTATGTGTTTAGAAATCCCTATTTCCAGTGGGAAGCAGGTAGAGATGAAATTGGTAAGCTCTGCTGCTGCCTTTCCTTACTAGCCTCCCTGTCAGTTCCCTTTCACCATTTTACATGTGGTCACTTGACACCAGCAGCTGCTTTGGGACATCTTTCTCTGTCATGTCCTTCTTTTTATTTCAGTGTCCAAAAGCTTCAGTCCTCTACAAAACCCCCACAAAGCATCAAAATCCCCCCACCCCAGTAGCTGAGTTTCCACACAGGTCCGGTTCTAAACATCTCACTTTAACAATGTCTAAACTAAGCAGCATTTGATGAGCAAAACATTACTATCTTTTAGCCACATTTGTTTTCCTGGTCTCCCAGGGCATTATAGTCACCTAGGGAGAACTGTGTGTTCTACTTCACTGCTGTAAAGCTATTATGGGTATGAGCAGTTCCCATTAATCTGCTCCACACATGGATGTTTCTGGACAAAGTTCAGTAGCCAGATCCCTCTTTCTTTGTGTGCATCAAACGAAGCAGAAAAATGCCTCCAATTTAAAGACACCAAATGAATAACCAAATAGATGAGATTAATTTTTGTTTAATCCACGTGGGCAGCAAAGCCAATGGCCAGTGTTTATATGTGGACTTCTCCCAGGAGTTCATTACCAGCCAAGTCTGTAATAAGTTAATGCAGAGATTCCATGGAAATAGGGGGTTAATTATATGCAGAGGATGTTGGCCAATGTACAGCTTTGAACAACAAAAATAGCCCAAAGTCTTGTGTTTTGGATGTGGAATCAATTAACGAGGTCCACGACATGTACCAGGATTCGTTAAGATAGCTGTTGTACTATAAGGATGCTTTTTCTTTTATTTTCTTTTTTTCTTTCTTTTCTAAAAAGCTAAGAAAATAAGTGGATAATGGAAGGCGAAGGACAGAAAGACATGAGACTGGTAATGAAACACTGGACTTCGGCCCCGGGCCAAGGCAAGCTTTTCAATGGGTCTGAAGTTTGGACGACAGCAGAGTTTGAGGCGGTTTTCACTAACTGTCCAAAAGGTTATACCGTAATAGACAGCGAGAAGAGGTTGCTTTTAGTTTACCAACTCCCTTCTCTCTGCTGGCAGGACCGCTATGATGCTAATACACCACAGTCATTAGGCTGACGGATATCAGCATGTGGTGTGGCGTGCTGCAGATTCAACTCCGAAGCTGAAACATAAAGAATTCTCCTCGATGCTGGTTGGCACAAACCTGACTTTTTCCCCCTTTCCACATCTGGTCCTAATATAAAATGTGTCTTTCTGCTTTTTTTCTTTTTTTCCCCTTGCCACATGTTTAGAAACGGCTTCTTTAAGAAAACAGAGTGCTCCCCCTCTCCTTCCCCTATATTTCTAGGTTTTAGAATTAATTTTATGTATGTGTGGTAGTTTAATAGTGCAGTTTGGGCACAGCACTCTGCTTTGCAAAGGGATGCTGTTTCACAAAAAAAGACAGAGGAAGACAAGATTTCTTTTACTTCAGTGTTCAGAGCTGTGAAACACACTTTTGGCTGTTAGAACTTTTCAAGGAGCCCCTTAAACAGGTAGAATACCAATTTAAAAGAAAAAGGTCTGACCCATTTTCACACCATTTCACTTCAGCACAAGCTCTGAGCATACTCCAGGCATTTCCTAAGTCCCTCAGCTCTACTGCTTTTCTCTTTTCCCCCTTCCACCAACTTGATCCCTAAAGCCATTAGTTTGTTCCTAGAAATGATCTACTTGCTCATTGTGTTGTTTCTTGGTTTGGTTTTTGTTTTGCACACAGAAATCCACAGGCCGAAACAAGCAGTACTTCAGAAACATGTTGCAAGACAGCCCAGTTTTGAGCCTCTGATAACTTCTCAGCATCTTTACTAAAGCAGTGGAGGCTGGGGCTACTGAGTCTCCATAGAAATCGCAGAGATTAAGGTTTGTTTAACTAATGAGTAGTAATTTTGAGTAACTCTGTGGGCTGTAATTTATGGTGTTTCCACAAGGTTCTGTGTTCAGCTCCTCACGGAGACCATAGGCCCCTGGGTGCTGTAGCACATAGATGCCTGGACACTGTCCGGCATGGTCTGGAGATCTCAGAGGAGCCACCTAGGGCACAGAGACGTGTTGAAGCAGATTGCCCCGCAGTCCCCTGTGATGGCTGAGGGGCCAGCCCCATCACTGGCCATTGTGCTGAGGGCACCTGGGGCAGGGTATCCAGAGCTCAGGCCAGGACAAGGGCTGGATGGACACCCACAGGGTTTACAACAGTGTAAGGAAGCTGACTGTATGAGGGACCTGGAGAAATGGTCTCGGTCAGCAGTGATGATGCAGGGACCACTCTGACCTCTCACTTGGCTGCCTGGCTGCTTGGAGTTAAAGTGTTACCAGCGAAGGTGGCTGCAGGCTTTACACTGCAGACCTGATGTGCCTGTTGCGTCCCAGGGGCACCTGGGGACAAGGTCAGAGATGCAGGAGGGGAAGGTTATTTCTGTAGCAGCTCTTTAGGTAGATGGGAAGGAGGAGGCATGGGAAGTCAGGCTGTAGGAGGATGTGATAGCCAGCTGAGGTGACCAGCCTTGGGCCATCAGGTTGATGAGGAGACACAGAAGCTGTGAGGCTTGTTAGTCAGGGTCCCAGCCTGCCCAAGGAGCTGACAGTAATGAATGTGGTTTCTTAGACATTGTTTGGGAGTGGGCAATGCCTTAATTTTGCCTGTAATTCCAGGGATGCCTTCAGGCACTGTGTTACAGGTGCACTAACAATGAGCACTGGCATGCAACTCCCCCATGCCCCCCAGTACCCACCAGGTGTTAGAGCAGAAGCAGGCTATATCTGCTCTCTGGCTTGCCAAAAGTTGGAATGGAAAAGCTATATCCCAAGCGCCACAGCACCACTTAACTCCCTCCCTCGTTTACATCCTGCAACTGGTTCAGCTAGGGTCATAACCAAGTGAAATGGGAACGTCCAGCCCCATTCATGCCATAAGTGTAAGAAAACAGCACAGTTTTCATTTTCTGAATGATCCGGGGAGTGTCATAAGAGAGGGAGTCTTGACTGGATCTGTTGGATTTAGGTCTTCTTTGTTTGGGAGTGATTTAGGACGGGGAGACCTGCTGCTGACACAGCTTAGTAGTGCTGTGTCCCATGCCTTGAACTCAGCTGAAACTCTTTGCAGAGCAAGAATGGATGATGGCAGCCTCATTCCTTTGTAACTAATCTGAGCAAGGAAGTGTAATTATGATAGTTATCACTGGGGGATGTTTCAAAGGGAATTCATGCTTAGATACTCTGACTAAGCACTTAATTTTTTCCATCAAATTACTTCCAGCCCAGCAGCTAGCTCTATGCACATAATAGCTTTGTTGGCTTCAATGAGGTCCTCCAGCTAAGGTCAGCTGAGTACCTGCCCCATGAGAGCAGGCCACAGAGCAGATGTGAGATGCCATGGTATCACCTCATTCACTCCTTCCCCCTTCTGCTGCAGACCCCCACCCCACTGGCTACTTCTCAGCATTTTGCCTTGTATAGTTTTCAGTGAATCAAGCTCCATCTGATTTTACCCTCAAACCACTGGATAATTTCACTGCTAAAATTCAGATTTTTGTTCACACTCAAATAAAAATATATATCAATATTTTATAATTTCTGCAGTGTATCCCCAGGCACAAATTATGTTGTAATAATAAACTGGCTAACCTGTTTTAATAGTTCCTGGCTTTTGGCTTTATATAACACTGCAGGTGTGATTCTAGTAGCAATACTGTAGGTGTGAATTATTATGTTAACGCAATAGGCTGCACTTTATTGTGCTTTATTGCTTAATTGGCTTCTTCCAAAAGGATTCTGCAGTTGTTACTGGGAAATAATGCCAAGCTTTTCCATGAAAAGGGTGATACTCTTTTTGTCTTATAAACTAAGGTCAGTCTGATTTCATTGCATGACCAAGTCTGGGAAATGAAGGGGAGATGTCATTAAATGAATTAAGAAAGTGCTTACTATGTCCTTAATAAAAAGCAGAGCAGGCTAAAAGATGCTCCTTGTTGCGCGTAGATACTTGCAGCCTCAAAGAGCCCTTTGGGAAAACAGCTGGCTGATCTTTCTGGCAAAGAAAACCCTCTCCCATGTTCGGGGGATTCCCAGGTGGTGGGCAATAAATCTGGGTGCTCACATGCTCTGTGATCTCCTCTTCCCCCTCTGTCCTTCCCACCACCTTACTTCCAGAAGATGGAAGAAGATCAAAGTCATCTTCACAGCAACATGCAGGCCCCGATCCCCTTGCCAGCATTCCCCTCCAGGAGCACACCCCTGTGTGGGGTACCTGCACCCCCAGCCGCATTGACCTGCCTGAAGCAGTGGGGATGCAGGCAGCCCTTCAGAGCCTGTGCAGGTCCTGCCACTGTGCCTGGGAATCAAAGGGACAGGGAGAAGCCCCAGGGGTGCCAGGGCGCCCCTCAGTCACTGCTATCACTTGGCACCTAAGATACTGCTGGTATGTGCGGCCACACCGTGTGTGGGAACCAAGTGTGTTTTTCAATGGTCAGAAATAATGAAAGCTCCTACTCCTGTGAGTCACTCAGATTCCCACCACGGACTCTTGCTAAACGATTTGCACCTCTGCTTCCCTGTGCTTCCCCGCAGTGTGCCTACTCATGCTTGCTGGAGTTTGTTTTTGGCCTCTCTTCATTTAAGCTTGTATGTGTTTGGAGCTGCAGGCTTACTAGAGGGATCTGTATTTGTGTTCAGCTGGGTGAAATGCCTGGCTGCAGGGATAGTAGGAAACTATTGATTTTCCCTTCTGCTTGTAATGATGTTTTCCAAATCTGTTAATGAACAGCAGGGCTGGGCAACAGCTGCAAAATATGGGTGCAGATCTAGGATTCGAAAGTGCAGGATTTTCCTTGGTTCCACCAGAACAGTGAGAGGAGAAAGTGTGCTGAATGCTAACTTGCCATACCAGGGATCAAACTGAAAACCTGCAGAGCTGAAAGCCCAATGGATGCACCATTAACGGCTGGGTTAAATAGGTGTTAGTCCTGCAACAGATTGTCCTTTTCTATGGCTGAGGCACAAAAACTGTAGCACTGATGTCTTCTTTTTTCCAGGTCTTACCTGTAAAAGCCCACAGAGGATGAACACGTTTGAGCTGTGTTTGTACTGTCTGTCCAGGCAGAGAGGACTTGTCTCAGCCAGAAAGGTCTCAGTAGGGTTTGTGCTGAAGTGGGTTCTCACCATCTGGGATCTGCCCAAGAGCTACATCATGCTCTGTTAGAGACAAGAAAACTTCATAAAGAGAAGACTTTGAATGAGGAGCGTGCTGTGCGTTACAACACTTTTCATCATGATTCATGTACCTCCAGCATTACTACAAATCTGGGCTAAGTATGAAATGATTCTCCCTCTTATCTTTGAGGAAATGCAACGTGCTCCAACCTTGCTGACTCTGAAAGCCAGCTCTGCCCTGATTTGGTCCATGAAAATTGCCAGTATTATTGGAAAAGCTCAATGGCATGATCTACCCAATTAATTTTGGGGAACATTCAGTACTTTTTCTTTTCACCTTATGCAGCTCTGTAGAAACCCTTTGAGTTCTGCAGGTACATACCAAGTTATGAAGGAGCTGGGGCACTTAGAGAGCATGATTAATAACTGTCAAATTACAGGGAGTACTGTCAAATTCCTGAAATCCCTTAAATCTCTCCCCTCCCCTACTTTGTCTTAGGAACTAACACATGAGCCTTTAGCTAGGCTGTCTTTCTGTGATGCAGTTACTTTATTTGTTATGGAAGAGGATCTGAAGCCACTGTTGAGGTGTTCAAAAACTTTAGGACAAAGTCCTGACATGGAGAAAAAGGGAGAATGGGTGAGCTGCAGTACAGAGGATCACAGGATATGTGCATGCCTGTGCCAGAGTCCTTGACTCTTTCATCGTGGGAACCACAATTTGACTGCCAGATAAACCACCTCCTTTTGTATTCACAATTGCAAAATATCTCTGCAGCAGCTCTAGAAGTGGCTCAGAGATAAAAGAAATAGAAAATCTTTTCTTGCATCCTTAGCATAACAGGTGCTTTCGAAAAAACCCAACAAGCCAAAGAAATTAATTGTGCATTTTTATTTTGGTGCTTTGCTATATCTCCATTCTGTATCTGAAGTGTTTTCTTTACCAAGGAGACAAGCAGAGGCAGTCAACTCTTTGAAGACCCCTTAAAGTGGTTGTAGGTTTATCGTTTTTAAGGTGGTTTCCTTGTATACACTTCAGTATTGGGTTTTGGTTTAGGTTTTGTGGAGTAACTGTATTTATTTTGCTGCCATGCTGTCATTTGCAGAAAAATTTACAAAAGCTTATTTCTCATTCCTGTTCGCCATGGAGGCCTCAGTCTCAGAGTAAATTATAGGAAAAAACCCAGAAACAGTTAATGAAATGTTAAGCAGAATGAATGAGGCTTGCATGGTGCCCTGAAGGTCATTAGACTCAAGGTCTGAGTGGCTGCCAAGGGGAGTGAGCTCCAGGGCAGGACCATTCATCTTTGAAATCCTGGTTGCAGGATGTTGAGGGGTCGAATCTGGGAGCTGGCTGCAGGCACCTCCCAGCTGAGCTCAGCTGCCATGGCTGGATGTGCGGAAGGACATCATCCCTTCTTATAATCCTGGTCCAGAGAGCTCTGCAAGTAGATGGGAGAGCATATCCCACCCTATGGGAGGGTGACAGGGACTTGTCTACCCCTCCATCCAGCTGGCTGCTTCCTTTACTAGCTGTGAGTGAGAAGGTAGCTCTAAAATCCTGAAAACAGTCAGCTGCTGTGAGTTAGGGCTGATGAAAGGGCCCGTGGTCCACAGCTGAAGTGAAAGTGTGGAAGTGGCACAGAATCAAGGAGTGCAGCAGAGTGACCATAGTCAGCTATGCATCATCCTCTGAGCTGTTCTCCATCCCACCCACATCCTTCTCTCCCCATCAGAGTGACTCTGTGGAGGGGCTGCTGGGTTATCTTCCATTTCATTCCTGTCTCTTTCCAAATTGGAGGTGGAAGTGAAACCACAGGATATGGATGCAAGATGGAAACAGAGGAGTAGAGTGTTGTGATAGCCATTCAAATTATCTTCCAATGCCTCTTTCTACGTTGCAGAAGAATTTTAACCAAATAATGAAATAAAAACTATTATGTGCAAGGATGAAGACGTACACAGGTACCCATGCACTATTATTCATGAACGTTAAGCAGCATGTTAAGCCTTACTGTAGATTAGCCTGTGTATCTGTGGGGCAGTCTTGGTATTTTATTCCTTATTCGTGCAATTCATAATCACAGGAATCCTTTATGCCAGTGTAAACACTGATCTCACTGCATGTTGGAATTACAAAGTATATAAAATGAGGAGAGCTGGAATAACAAGAATGTGTATTTTCCGAAAAAGTAGAAGGTTTCTGGAGGAGGAGTTTTCCCAAAGGGAGCTAAGTTTACAGATCTAACTCATTCAGGCCTTCTTGCCTCTGAAGCTGACACACACATGCACAAACACACATGGTCTAGTATCTATTTCATTGACGCATTCTTCCCATCTCGGTGTGTAAAGGTCTTGAAAGCAATAGCTACTGGCAGTACCCCAATTCAACATATCTAATAGGTCCTTTCCAGCTACAAAATCACTAAGGACACATGCCCAAATGAAACCAAGGCTTAAACTACCTTGCTGTCAGAAGCAATGAAACAAGCTGTGTGTCCTCGTGGGCTTGATTTGTGGGTTCTTTGTTTCTTTTAGTCTTGGCTTGCTGGCTGTATCTGAAGAATTGTGTTGCTAGAGTGACTTTGCTAATGTAGCTCCTGCAAGTAACTCCAACAGACCACAAGACTTTTCACGATCTAATAATAGACTGCAATGGGGTTTCATTATTTTCCAGCTTTTATGGATTAATAGGCTGCAGGTGGAAGGGAAAAAGGGTAGATTTGATTCTTTGCCACTACGTCCGACACTGTGGATCTGTTCAGATTCAGAAAGGCATGCCCTACGTGTGTACTTTAAGTAGATAATTTGGATCACCATCAAATGGCCTAGCTCTACTGACTTAAATGTAGCATTTCCAGTTTACATCATCTCAGTGTTTGAACCTGATGTTATGTGTGCAGACACGTAATCAAACGAGTGACACTGCTTCCCTTCAGCCCAGCATTTGACCTTCTCTGTGTTTGTGTGTTTGTATGTGTTTGTGAGTCTAGAGATATGAAGGTACACATATGAACACTAAATATCTATGCTTCACCATGTTTTCCTATCTGCTTAAGTGGGAAATCTTAGCTACAGTAACTATCATCAGATTCAACTTTCTGATGCAAACCACCGTTGGAGGAAACAAATGCCTTGAAAGTGGTCCTTGTGGTTTGCACCTGGTAGGGACATTCTGTTAGCCTGGAGATGCTAACAGGAGCAGAGTTCCTTACTGGCTGACATGCATTTTCCAGGCTGAACTTTCTGTTCAGTCTTTTTTTTTTCCCACATTGGCATCTCTCCTAGCAACTGCCATGCTGCCTATTCATACTTGTCAGCCTAGAGGAACTCTAACCAGGCTTTGTCTTTGTGGTCTGTATTCCTGTGGTCACCAAAACAGTTCAGGCTTACCCTTTTGAGCAAAATTAAACATCTTTAGGTTATCTTGGAGTTTGACATGGACACTGTATTTCACTAATAATCATCATTTTGTAGAGTCTGTGTTTGAAAGAGTTGTTATCTAATGCTTACTGGCAGGTTTTGAATCTTACATCCCTGTAAGACTGACTTCCTGTACATGCCTAATTACTGATGACACAGTAAGATATAAGCTAAAGAGCTGTCTTGCAACTGCAACAAAAAACTTTAAGCCAAGTTCCCTTTGGCTTGCACAGAAGGAGGTTTCATTTTATTTCTTCAGTAAGGTCACCATGGAAGGATCCTCCTCCATGAACTTGCAGCAATATAAGGAGTGTGTACAAAACAAGTCCAGACATCAAACAGGGCAACTCCCAAAATGTCTCCGCATTTGTAAACATGCTTCACATCTGCTCATCTTTGCAGTAAGCATGAAACATAAAACTTGGGATATCTGTCTTATTCATTTGAATGGATGCTAATACAGTCTGTGCCTTGATGAGATGGAGGCTGCAGCTATAGCTGCATCTGGCTTGAGAAAGGGTTTTAAGAAAAAAAAAACACACTCTGAAAAAATAAAGATATTTATATATATATATATATATAATCAGTTGTGTGATCTGATTTGCAGTGTGGCCCTATCAATAGTTGTTGGAGCAACTGCCTAAGCATTGCGGTCACTGTTTGCCCCTCCTGAGGATCAAAAAACAAGTTTTGATCCAAGGATGTTCACTGATGGTGGAAGTATGGATGGAGGGAGAGAAGTTTCTGCTTCATGGAAATATGTGGGTTTTAATCCAGTGTATGCATGAAAATAACTATGGAGTCTTTATTGGGATGTATGTTGAAGTTTTGTGTCTAACCACCACAACTTCAGCAGGTGTACTTTTCCAAATACCTAGTAAGAAACCTTGCAGTGAGAATGGGACTGTAGTAGTTCATATGGACACAGAGTGGTATGGCTTATCCCCAAGTTAAAAAGATAATACACTTGGTCAGTAAAAAGCGGTTATATACCAGTATCGGTACCTGCACAGCAGGGATAATACACTTAGAGGCCACATAAATTAAAAAAATATACATAATAACATCCACCTGTATCTGGTCCATAATTACAACATGGGGGGAGTGTATGGAGAGCAGGTCTGAGACATGTACTTTAAAGTGAGTGGCATGAGATGACCTTCGTTTGTGGTCAGGCACTAAGTAAGGCTGTTTTATATGCTAGTGTAAAACTGTAGGCACTACTCTACTAGGTAATGCCTGTTCTGGTCCCAGCTGATGGAAGAAACTTTTGCCCACAGTTGCTGATCTCTGTCCCTTCTCTCAAGTTACATCTCTAAGATTAACTGGCAAAGCTGCTGATCTGATTTATCTTGTTCACTTCACTCAAAGCACATACCTGTGCATCTGATTATGAAGGACATCTGTCTGTAGCCTTTGTAGGCTTGAGGCAAACCATACTGAGTACAAAAAGAATGAGCTGACCAAGACTGATCTGTACTTTTAGGAGTTTGGGGATTTGAAATCAGAAGAATGGGCTCTTACAGTTTTACAAGCTTCTGCACTATTGGAATTGATAAATACGACACCACTGATCAAACCATTGTTGGATTACTTTCACACACTGGTTAGTACAACTGTTTTCTCTCTCCTATCATGCCAATTTCGACACAGATACGCCAACCGGGCACAATTGTTTCCATGGCAAATGCTCTTCTTTGTGTAAAGAACTTTTCTGATGCAGAGACAATGAATCTGTCACTAGTTCAACATGTAAAGCACAGTTTCAGGAGTGCTGCAGCCTCCTGGACAAACTTCACAATGTAGCTATTAAATACCATATAGTAAGAACTCTCTGTGGGGAGAAAGGGTAAAGTAAGGCACATCCTAACACATAAGGCGATGTCTGCTCCTCAAGGATGTAGACATTCTATCTTTGGCAAAACTTTGCTTTATACGTGCTCTGTGGCTTGTGTCACTTGGCCACATCCCAACCCTAACTCTAGTGTGGCTACATTTCAGCAGTGTGGTGTGTGTAAGTGTCATGAATTATTATTTATATGACAGCAGTACCTAAGGGCTTAAGCAAGGGCTGTAACCCATTGTGTTAGGTACAGGTCAAATACATGGTGAGTGGCAGTGTCATTCTGAACATCTCATGGCCTAAATAGACCAGCAAAAGTGCAGGAGGGGAAAGAATCAGCTGAAAAAAATTCACCTGGGGTTGCACAGGGGGGAAGGCAGCAGAGGTTCCTGCTAATGGGTGGTGGCTGGTTTTGTGCTTCCCAGCAGCGAGTGTCATGTCACCTGATCCTGCAGAAGGTAACTTTTGGGTCACATCTACGCACAGGGCTTTTGCAAGGCAGCTCTAGCAGCTTTTCCCACTGTGACATTTAAGAGCGTATCTCATCCTGTGTGACTGCTGTGTCCTACTGCCAGAGGGACTGTCCTAATGCCTGAGTCAGTGAAAGCCAGGTACTGGTGCCTAGGTAGTGTTTTTCTAGGGCAAAATCCAGCCTTCACATTTCAAACTGCTTGTATACAGCAGATCATTGGTATTGCTGGAGATGGGCCTTAAGTACCTGAACTCCTAATGCCCACTAGCCTCCACCGTATGCTTTAGACTAAAAGGTGTGGTGCAGAGGATGTGTAATGTTAGTACAGCTAGTTTTCCAAGGGAGCTGCATGCTAGAGGTTATTTTGCTTCTTTGTTTTCTTCGTAACTCACAAAAATATTCTATGCTCTCCAGAGTACAACCAACTTCATCTATGCTGCTACTGCTTATTTCTATTTATCTCCTTAATAGGAGTGAGGAAGCAGTGACTGATCACCCCGCTGCAATGTCAAGATCCTTTCTGAACCTTGTGAGTGACTAGGCTGGTAGGAAATGATGGCAGAGTGCTGACAAGATTAGCACCTCTTGATCTTTGTAGTGTAAAAAACCCCAGGACTAACTCATTCTTCAAGCTTTTCAGTGACTAATAGGTGTTTTATCATCCTTTCAATTAGAAAGCATTTATCAGCAATCTTTGCTAGCTCACTGCATGAACTGACCTGTCATTCAAAGTCTCAGCCCTTGGAACTGGTAATTAAGTTTAGCAATCTGCCTGAGCAGCCCTGATTGAGATGCGTGGTATGCTTCCATGTGAGTAGGCAGATACTTTGGGTTTTCCTTCCCAACAAAAGGAAAGGGCTTTGAGAAAAGTGAACAAAGGGTCCTAGCAAATGCCTGCTTATGTCAGGTACCATCAAGGCCTTGCAAGCAGAGTGTGATGAGTGTCATGGGGGTGTGCTGCAGAGGGGTGGCACTGGGGCTGACCTGACTACCTGTGGCCCTCGCAGTTACTTTGAGTTGGTTGATTATCGGGGACCACACAGAGCACTCTATAGCCAAGTACCTGCTTCATCACAAAACTTTCCGAGTTGCTTGCTTTTGGGGCTGTAAAGGAGAACCACGCTTCATTCTTCATGTTCAGAAATGTCAGCCTTGAAGCTTAAGCACAGATATGTGACTCTGAAGTTCAGATACCTCTTTGTGTTGAGCAAGTTGTCCTGGGTTCAGCAATTGCAGTGAAGCATGTTATGCGTGATGAAATCTGGAGATCAAGTACACTGACAGAGGTCCTGTGTCCTCCCCTGGTACAGTTCTTGTCAATGCCAGAAGAGGACATATTTTATTGACAATGTAAATAACAAGAAAAAGTAAGCCAGTCTCCTCTAAAGGAAGTTAATTAAGGAGTTGGACCCTACAGAAAAATGACTGAATGCTAGTGCTACCCCATGATTTGCTGTGTTAACTTGAGGGTAATTTGCAGATCACTTACACTGAGACCATACTTCTAGTAAAGGAGATTTTTCCTCTCCTTGTCTGAATCTTTGATTGGCACTAGTTGATGGAGGCTCATTTCCAGTAGCTGGCCCACTGTTTTTTAAGCAAACTTTGCTCTGAAAAACCAGACGTCTGAAAGAAGCCCACCCAACCTTCTCCATGGCTGCCAAGGGGTACAGAAATGCCAACGTCCCCTCTGCTCACTCCAAAACCAGGTTCAAGTTGCCTAGTTTTGGAGGAAACGCACAATTTGCAGAGTTCACTGAACCTCACAGAAGATTTGGGTTTGAATTTGTCTGGAGCTGCCCTGAAATACTTCTTACCGTTCCAGAAATATTCCTTGCTCTCTTTTACCACAAGAAACATCCTGAGGGGATTTTTATGCTTCTTCTTTCCCCCCTACTTTGCTACATCAGGCTCGTCTCCCTGCTGTCTGAAGGAGACCACCTACAATTTAAAAGAAATAAAGACCTCCTTGAAAAAATATAGGCAAACTTGATATTTAAGGGTCAGTTCCCCACAATATTTATCTAGTTGTCTGAGCTGGTCTAACCATGGAGAAGGGGGAAGCATTATCATGGGGTGGCTGGGAGGGTAACCTCTGCTAAAAAACAACAACAACAACAAAAACTGCTGCAACCTAAAAGTGATGGGAAAAGTGCCAAGTAGAGGAAAGGAAAAGGACTCCGGTATTTATGAGGTATAGCAAATACTAGCACTGGGAGGTAGCACTGCTTGCAAAGTATGTGCTTAGTGAGGATAAAGCAGCAGACATACTTCTTCAATTTTGGAACAGAGAGAAAGGGCCTTGCCTAATATAATTTATTTAAGAGGTTTCGCTGTGTTTCTAAAGCAAAAAAGTGGTCCTGGGCATGAAAAAAACCCCAAAAGGATGGAGCTTAGGCAACAAAATATGCTTTCTTCCCTGAAACCACACAGAGGTTCTTTACAGCCTCCTGTTCCCTCACGATCATATATGTTAACTTCAGACCCCTCAAAATAAGAGAGGGAAAGAAACACAATTTGAAGCAAAGGCTGACTTTTCTCACAAGGGAGTAAGCAAGGACATAAATTACAGGGTATCTGTTTCAAGCTCCTTTCAATGTATGGCTCCTGTAAGACCTCCAGAGTAAGATAATCCTCTGGAGATCAGAGGCAGCATGTTATTAGCAGAAGCTCATAGGTTACATTTAGTGATGTCTGGGGTACCTTTATGCTGAAGTGTTAGTATCAGCTAGAGAAAACATAATCTTTCTCTTGTGTCTTATTATGCATTCATTGCACGGGCAACAAATATTCATATGTATTTAATTAGTCAAAAGATGATGTTTTAAACCCATAAATGCAAGGCAGTAAGAAGTAAGGATGAAAAGTCAAATAGCCCTTAAATTGATCTTTCATCTAATTTCATTAGTGACTGATTGGGAGCCCCGAAACCCCATTGTGAAAGGTACTGTAAAAACATTTAAATATAAAGCCTGTAGGTTCAATAACCTACAGCCAGAGCAAGACCCTAGATCTCTGTTGTGCTTGATGACCAGTTGAATTCTTCCTGATTTACACCAGGAAATGGAAATGTGTGTACAGTTTGTTCCTGCTCAGCCCCTCACTTGCTTTGCCTGTAATGTTTGTGGTGTGGGTGAAATGCTTTCTGCTGTTTATAAAAGCAGTTTGTTATCTGCTTTGGAAATTTCTCATTTATATTTTCCCATTACAGAATAAGTTCTCAAGGATTTGCATTAAAGCTTTAGGTTAATAGCTTAAATGGGGGAGTTATATTTAAATAAAAACCATAAAGGCTTCACCTTTGAAAATAGTGCCACTGTTTCTTCTGAAGGACCTTAGTTTTCTCTTTTCGTTTTTGGTGCAGTGAGCTAATTGGATTTTGCAGGTGCTTTCTGAAATCTAATGGTGACATAGTAGTTATATAAAGTTGCAGCAGTTAAGGTTTTACCACCTGAGAGCCTTTGGCTAAAGAAGAGCTCTGGGAATGGGGAGGATGGAGGCACCATTTGTGCTTCTGCCAGTTCACTCACTGCCTAGCCATGGGCGAGCTCTTTCAGCTGAGATTTTCAGATGTGGTTGCCCAGTCCTGAAGACTTCTGGCCTAACATTTTGGGCTTTTAAACCATTGCTGAGCATGAACAGTCCTAAAGGAGACAGAGTGCCTCTGCTGGGTGATGTCCTCCCAGTCAGGTAGGTATCTCCAGATTTATAGGAGAGCTGATGGACCAGCCATCCTCTGGGTCAGCCCAGCTCCATGATGCTTCAGCTCTGCTTCTCCCTGTTTCAGTAGTATAATCCCCTCATCTCAGAAGCATTTTGGTTGGAAAGGACCTCTGGAGGGACACCTTCAAAGCATGGGCGTTCTTCAAGTTAGATCAGCTTTTTTCCTGGCCAGGACAGGTATCTGCAGACACGTGTTTTTCCGAAGTACAGTCTGCAGTGTGTGACATAGTGCAGAGACACAAAGGCTTAGAGGAAAAAACGGACCATGAAGTGAGGTGAAAATCCAGCTCCTAGAATTAGAGGAGTTAAGGGGATTCAGTGCTGCCTTAACAAAGTTCAGACCATTAAAATAAGCCATTGCTGTTGAGGATTAATCAGCTCAGTTGGTATGGGTGATTATGAATGCCCTTGAGTAGGCTGTGACCATCCTGATGCTGCATCCAGGGCCCATCTTTTGGAAGCTGCTGACTTTCCCCAGAGACAGGTGTCAGAGTAAATCTGTTCAATGTCCCCAACCTGAAATTTGTGAAGGTTTCATCCTGGAAAGACAGGATGTCAGTGAAAGCAGAGGAGAAAATACAGGCCCACTTCATGCTAAACCTCTTCATACAATATAGCTATTATTCTGTTTCACGCATCTCAGCTGGGAGTGTCATTCCACATGCAGAGCATGAATCGGGATTTATTCCTTCAGCAGTTTTTAAAACCGTCACATGTCTGTGCATGCGGTGTGCGGAATTTATCATGCAAAGATTTCTGGTTTTTTAAACACCCTTGTAAAGGGTTTCAAAGGGATCTCTAAGAATGCAAGACGTTGAAGGACTGATTGCAGATTTCTGTACTGAGCATGGGACCAGGAGACACAACTTCTGAACTGTGGTCATTTGCTATAGTTACTAAGTGTGGCGAGCATAGATGGCTATGCCTCCATGGTCTCCTCCTAGGACTACAAGCAAGTTTTGACCAGCTGGTTCTTCAGAAGTACTTGGATACCTACCTTGTCTTTGGTATTTTGGTGTAAGTAAATGTCCTCTTGCACTGACTCTTTAATAGAGGAGATCTGTTCAAGCTTAAGCTTCTTTCTCTTTACCCCTCTGCAGCTCCCATCATTAGGAGGTGTGCTGGGGGCAGAGTCCATGCCAGTGTGTCTTTTGAGGAACAGCTTGGGTTGTTCTGTTGTTTTTTCAGCAGATGGGTGTGATGACCAAGCTGCGGGAAAGGTGTTCAGAGGGCTGGAGCCATTGTGGTGTGGCTGGTCTCTTCCTACCTGGAGCTAGTGGGATATTCAGGAGGAGAGAATGAAACTGCAGTTGTAATTGGAAGCATAACCTCTGGCCTTAATCTTGATCAACTGGATGTTTCCTTTTCCTAAAACACCATATGCTTTCTACTGTTGATATTCCATGCCAACCCATGCATTTTCAGGTAAGTCTGTGCTACTGGGACACCCGTGGTCATAGCCAGAGCAAGGTCAGTCTCAGGGACCAGGTGAGCACGAAGTGACTCCCAGGCACTGACAAACCAAAGCAGGCAGAGGTGAGGAAAAGAGCCTTCATTTGCCTGCCTGTTTCAGATGTGCTTCTGCAGCTTAGGGGCTTCACAGTTTCTTTTCTCTCTTTTAAGAGTGGAGGAAATGGAAATGTCTAAGCAGGCTCTGAAAGGTTCTGCAGGGCCCCAGGCTCATGGCCTGACTTTCAGGAGCCTTGAGCACTCCTCACTGAAGCCATCTTTGCAGCCTGGGAGGATGGTGGCCTCCATTTTCACAGCACTCTAGGCTGAATTAACAGAAAATGGCTGGTGGTTCTGGGCACACTATAAATAATGTACATATAATATATAATATAACTATATATATAAAGACATTTGAGTGTTTATACTACTTATCTGTTACCTA
Organism: Psilopsiagon aymara; assembly: GCA_024733675.1. NCBI lineage: Eukaryota > Metazoa > Chordata > Aves > Psittaciformes > Psittacidae > Psilopsiagon > Psilopsiagon aymara. Next base: position 67,928 of record JANRGW010036316.1, on the reverse strand, counting down.
AAGACGGATGTTTTGAGGACTTTTCATTCCACAGCTGCTAATCTTGAAGTGGCAGGAGCCTGTGCCCATAGGAAATTTGCACCAACTTACCCCAAGGGGCTTCAAATTCTAGTTAGAGTGATGTAGGATGCCTTCTGCATCACGCTAACAAAGCTGAAGTTCAACTGTATCATCTTTCTCATCAAGATAACAAATTATTATCTTGATGAGAAAATAACACTTCTCATTTTATGGTTAAAAAACAACAGAAAAGGAAAGCCTGGGAAGTGGGAGGACAGTGCTACAGGCAAAATGCAACCTTGCAGCTTCCTGTCGTGCTCTTTCACTTCGCTTTTTCAGCTGGTCACAAGAGCTTAAGCAGAAGGCAGCCAACCCTTCCCATCTTACACTGCCCTTGCTGGTTGGTGCTGCCTGTCCCAGTGTGGGGAACCTGTCCCTGACATGAGTTTTGCTCCCCAACAGACATGTGTGAGCGCTGGCAGGTCTCTGGACAGTGGATCTACTGCAGGATGGACCAGGCAGATGACATACAAAAGCTGGGTTTCCACCTTGCTGGTGGGCACCAAAGCAAGCAGAGATGCTTCTGATCCTCCACAGGGTGACGTGATGCTCCCTGAGGCATCCCTTCATCCCTTGGTGGGAAGATGAGGAGGAGGAGGTGTAAGTCAGGACCAGGTTTCCACACAGTAACCTACAGGCCTTTACCTCTGCACAATGATTCACAACTGGCACAGCGGGCCAAAAGATGACTTCTTTGCTCATGCTTGTTTTCCCACCCAGGCTGAGTCAGCCCTTCATGAAAGCCAGTGGGCAGCAGGTTTCTTGGGTAACCGCTGCTCAGTGGCACAAAAGGAGAGAAAACAAACTGGAAAAGGCAGGTCCTTGGGTTTTGCCTTGCTCATTCTTAAGGGCTGTGTGTGGGTCTGAAGCACCAAAGGAGAAAACTTCAGCTAACACCATTAGCGATAGCTAATGTCATTGACTTCTGCTATCTTCCCCTCAGTTCTTTATTTCCACTGTCAATGGACAGGATGTGTCCAGCTTGTATCGCACCACTCATTCACAGGATGTTTCCCAGCATCTGTGTTGCTGTGAGGACATGGGCTTCCTATGGGAACCTGGTGCGGCTCAGCCCATGGGACTCATTACCACCTCTGGCATTGCTTGCATGCTGAGGGATGAGCGAGGAGGCTCTTGCAGAAGGAGTACTCATGGCTTGCAACTGCCAAGATCCCAAAGCAAAACAGCAGAAAACTGGCTGGATAAGTTCAGAAAGTGCTTGGAAATAAACACCCCGAGGAGGTGCAGCCATGCTTTTCAAAATCACTTTAAAGTGATCAATGACTGAGTCTTTCTCCATGTGGGTTGAGGCAGGATGGGAGAAGCTGATGTCCCCTTCTAGGTGTGCAGTGGAACAATGGGTCCCTTTCCAGCTGGGAGCCCTGCAGAGATGTCACATAGAGATGCGATGTGGTTGTGCTGGAGGCCAAAACCCTCCCTCCCCAGAGGCTGGAGCAAAGTTAAGGGTGTTGAGCAAGATGTGGGGCTGAGTCCAGTGTCCCCCACGTATGGCAAGGAAGAGTGAGGGCATGGCGGAGTCGTGCGAGACATTGTCCTGCGTGTGTCTGCCTCTCAACACTTTGAAAGTACTAACATGTTTTACGACGCGGTGTGAGGGAAACAAAATAGTGGCTCCTGGCTCCTCGTAACTTGTGTAAATTCCAGATGTGACAATCCTTTTACTGGCAAATGGAGCTGTTTATCCCTGTGCTTTCCTCTCACTGAATTAGCTCCCGCTAGGAAGAGCTTGCTGAAAATGTGCCTGCCTTGCTACTAAATGGCTGCATAATTGTCCCGCAGCCCCCTCCCGGAGCTGCACATAAAAAGCGCAATCCAAATTCCTGGGCAAACCAGGCAGGGCCCTGGAGAGCACTTCCCACCCCCCTTCAGGAATTGAACATCATTCCTAAAGGATAATGCAGGATTAGGGCAAGGGGAAAAAGAGTGGCTTAAACAGATCTGAGCTGAAGTGAATCTCAGCAAAACGTGTCCTTCTTCCTACCCCTGTCCCTCTCTGTTCTTTTGAATAGGTTTCCATTTCTTGCAAGGGGAAGGAGGAAAGGGCCCCAGATTGTGAAACAGACAGAAGAGGAACAGCCTTAGTTCCCTGACAGCCCCTAGCAGGGCAGCCCTGCCCACCGCCACATGGCAGCCAGCACACATGGGAAACCCTTCCCAGCCCTTCCCAGCTCATCCTCCCCCTCTTCCTCCTCCTCCTCCTCTCCCCGAGCACACAGGCGCTAGTTATTAGGGATTAGGTGGAACAGATGCATGTAAGATGCTTACAGCCTTTTCCAGACACAAGGCCACTTTCCAATCAGCTCAGAGGAAACAGGGTAATTAGATGGAGTCGTGGGCAGGGAGCAGGCGGGAATTA
>JANRGW010036316.1:52371-65391 GCA_024733675.1 Psilopsiagon aymara | reverse complement strand
CGGGAATTAGCCTGTTACCCAACCGGAGACTGCAAGTCCAACTCTTCCCCCTGCCCCCTCCTTTTTTTCTCCCCCCCCCCCCTTCCTCTTCTTACTCTGTGATTTCACAGGTTTTATGTTTTCTTTCCCTTTTCCAATGGAAGCTGATGCTGACCGGCCACATGCCAAACAGGTCAGGCCTCTGAGCTGAAACTGCCCGTGGTACTCCAGCAGGGTAATTAATCAGCTGTGTCCTTTAGGAAAGGTATCCTCTCTTGGATGTGCCGGGATGTCGCATCCCCTCCCAGTGAGTGTGCTCAGAGCTGCTGGCCGGTGACAGTGGGTGGATTGGTTAATTTGGATTAAATCTTTTCCCTCCCCCTCATAAACCAGTTTCACCTGCTGGTGAAGTTATTGCCCCTTAAGCCGATGATAGCAGTCATAGACGTCTCAGTGGAGGAGGAGTGCTGGGCTTTGAAAGGGAAGATAGCTTCCTTGTCATTTGCCTGCCTTTAAAAGCACACTAAGGCAGCCTTGGCTTGAGTGCCCTGCAGGCAGAAATTCTGATTGAGGACCGACTGGCTTTCATTGCATCCCTCCTCACTCCCAAAAAAGCCTTGGCATTTGGGGCTGCTGCTGCAGACTGGGGGCTGCCGTTCACAGGCTGCCTCATGGCTCAGATCTGGAACCAGGTTTTTCTTTTCCAGCGTCTTGACAAGTTCCTTGTGTGTGCTTACACTTCAGTGCATGCTCATCCCTGGCTAAAGTCCTCCAAACGTGGAGAGCTGTCCTGCCATGACTATGCACAGGGCAGCTGTGACAAGGTAATGGTTATCAGGCATTAGGGGCGGTGATTAGCATGTTGGCTATTACATTTATTGCCATCTCCTCCCACAAGCTCCTGCCTTGCTTGTTTGGCTTCTGAGGCCTGACTGTGCTGCTATTTATTGGGAGAGCAATGCTATTCTCCAAGATGTTTGGTTTTAAACCCATCAAAACATCCCCAGGGCATTTGGAAGGGGATGTGCTGTGTCACGAAAGGCAGTATTCCCCATGGGAGGATTTTTTCCAGTGACAGGTCAGTCGGGCAGTAAACACGTGAAGGAGGATCTCTATTACAGATGTAAGTGAGCAGAGAAGTGTTGACCCCGGTTTTGAGGCAAAGAAACCAGCTAATGTCTGAACTTCTTCAAACAAAGGCGCTGTTCCTCACTGGTGGCATCTTTTTGCACATCCTGTAGATAATTCTCTGAGATTGACATTAACCTCTTCTTGTAAGCATGCACAAGCACCGAGTGTTGAAATCCATTGAGAGCTGGATGGAAAATATCTGCCAATTGTTTGCTGTCAGGAAATGCTGGTTCAGCAAGAGGAAAAGATGTCAGCTTCAACAGTAGGAAAAAAAAAGGATCGGAAAGAAGCAGAAAAATAATGATACTATTGAAGATACTCTCCTGAGGACTTTTTAAAGCGGTAGGTTTTATTTTGCAGCACTCTGTTTTTATTGTCCATTGACATGTGGGATGGACACAGCCGAAACAGAGGCTGTGGTTTTGCTCAGTATGTGGCAGGTAATAGCTTCTGCGTACCCAACATATCCTTCCCAGCGCATGCAATAAGAGAGGCATTAACAGTGTGGATGGAGGGGGAGGAAATCTCTTGATGTCCCATCTTCCTTAAAGGGCAGCAAAATGCTCCTGTGGAGCATGGAACTCCTGTGGAGGCATGTTGGGGTCTGTCCTGGAGCTGGCTTATCTTTCTTCTTCACTGACGCCCTGCACTCCTGGCTGTGCCGGTTAGCTGATGACCTAGTAAAGCCATTGGCTCCCCTCGAGTCTCAGCATACTGCTCATTTATATATCTCCAGCTACTTAGGTCCAGTAATTCTGAAAACGGCATCCTTCCTGAGCGTTCAAATCCTCACAGGAGTACACAAATACATATGCAGCACAGGAACAGGACATGGGTGCCCTGGAAGAATAACCCTGTGATGCATGGCAAGTATGTGTCAACTGAAAAGTCCCCCCAGATACACAGCTTTGCTACCCAGGGTGGCTGTTTGCTTCAAGACTGCCCCAAATGGCGTTGTAAACAGACCAGAGCACTGCGAATGTTTTAGAGTAAACTGCACAAATAGATTATTACTGTTGGACAGTGATTAGTGTGTTGACTAGTCTAACCTATGTCCTGGTGTAGTGCCAGATTTCAGACCCTTGGTTTATGCACTTCCTCCTCCTCCCCATGCTGTTTCTGAAATGGAACAGTGTTTAGTGTGCTTCCCATCCCCACTGGTGGATGGGGCCAGTTTTGCATTGGACTGCAGGTGAGTGTACCAGACCAGATGCTCACACCTAGCCCCATGCCCGCTTGTTTCTAGGAAGGGAAGCTAGAAGATTTCTGAGGTTTTCTTTGGTATTTCACACAATATGCACAAATACAAGCTGGGGGAAGAATGGATTGAGAGCAGCCCTGATGAGGACTTGGGGCTATTGATTGACAAGAAGTTCAGCATGACCCAGCAGTGTGCACTTGCAGCCCAAAAAACCAGCTGTGTCCTGTGCTGCATCAAAAGGAGTGTGTTCAGCAGATTGAGGGAGGTGATTCTGCACCTCCACTCTCCTCTTCTGAGAACTTACCTGCAGTAGTGCATCCAGCTCTGGGGGGCAACAACATAAGAGGGACATGGAGCTGTTGGAGTGAGTCCAGAGGAGGGTCAGAAAGATGATCAGAGGGTTGGAGCATCTCTCCTATGAAGACAGGCTGAGATAATTGGGGTTGTTCAGCCTGGGGAGGAGAAGGCTCCAGGGGCACCTTAGAGCAGCCTTCCAGCACTAAAAGGGGGCCTACAAGAAAGCTGGAGAGGGGCGGGAGCGTGTAGGGGTATGACATGGGGAATGGCTTTAAACTGAAAGACAGTAAATTTAGATTAGGTATTAGGAAGAAATTCTTCACTATGAGCATGGTGATGCCCTGGCACAGGTTGCCCAGAGAAGCTGTGGTTGCCCCATACCTGGCAGTGTTCAAGCCTAGGCTGGACTGGGCTTGGAACAACCTGGTCTAATGGGAGGTGTCCCTGCCTGTAATTCTATGTGTCCCGTCTATAATTCTATGATTTCACACTATGGTGAGGCTCCTGTCTCAAATGTGACATTTGCATTTTGTTTTCCTTTTTTCAGCACTGCCCCATAAGGTGGAGGATACAGGAAGAGAGCATCGTTTTTATGTTAACAAGGATGTGTCCTTTGAGACTGTGACTCCTGCTGACTGGCTTATGGGATTCTGTGACAAGCCTGCCATCATTTTCTGTCTTTCTCTGGGGCAGCTAAGTAAGCACTGCAGTGCTAATATGTGAAAGAGCTTTGTGATGGACACGCTGGCAGAACCATGTTTTACAGAGGTTAATAAGAGGTTTGTAGCTGTTATTTATTACAAAGACAGGGACCGCCTATGTATGCCCCTATCTGTTACTGCAGCAGCAACGCTTGTCTTGAAAACCTGCTCATCTGCTTTCCCGCAGGCACTTGTCTGCTTTCCCCTTCTTTACAGTTTCTCCAGGCCATGCTGCCCATTTAGCATTTCCCCCAGCTACGGGGGACAGACTGAGCGTCTGGGAATGTGTATGCACACCAGATGACCCGAAACAGCCTGCTTTTTTGTTGTCTCCTGTCACTGGATCACTCAGGTGCTCTTGCTTTGAATCTGCCTCTCTGTTACCCACCGGGGCATTTGCAGCTGCAGGCGTATTGGGGGACAGTTTGACACCAGCATGTACAGGATAGAGGAGCAGCCTGACCTGCTGACAGGCTCCATGCGCTGCTGCTCTAACGACAATGGTGACTTTTCATGCATGTTAGTGGAAGAAGGAAGTAACTGTTTGCAGTAAGGTTTTTGGGGACTTTTTGCCTGTTTGTTTTCCTTCCCAAGTGACTTGTCTCTGAGCAGGGACACTTTGCAGCCCTGAGCCTTTTCCAGCCCCGCCGGGAGGGATCTGGCATTTGTCAGTCACTCAGAAGATGGGGGTTCAAGCGAGAGGTTTTCCCAGTTGCCAAACATCACCCGTATTTAGGGAGGCTTCTGGTCCCAGCCTCAGAGGAGCTGTCAGCGTTCTGGCTGCTGCACGATGCTTCTGCCAGCCTGCGGGTGAAAGAGGAGACACAGGGCTGCCCTAGTCCCTGGGCTAGATAATGTCTGGATGTCACCTCCAGCACGTGGTGCAGCTGGTTTGCAGCTTGTGCACGCACACGCTGTTGAAAACCAAAGGGGCATGGGAGAAGAGGAAGAAACGTTTCGTTTCTCCTCTCCTCTGCCTGTTCTTACGCTTCCTTTCTCCTCCTCCTGCCCTGCTCCTCAGCTATTTGGCAGGATTGCTGCCATTGCAAATGTACGTGACTAATCTGTTACTTGAGGAACAGGGAGGCAGATTCACAGGCACGGATGACCCAGGCTGTCAGGAAGCTGATGGGATTCCTTGCTGGGAAAAGTTTATTTTGAGAGGGCTGCTCCCCTTGCTAAGTGATGGGAGAGAGATACTCATCTGAGTACTTGATGGGATGGGTACAGCCTCAGTTAAAGAGGTGGCCATCTTCTTCCCAGCCCCGGGGGCAGATGTGCTGCACCGGGATGGCACATCCCCCTTCCTGCCCCCCCAGACATGTGGATGCCATTCCCTTGCAGTGGCACAGTGCCATTAGCTGGGGTGTGATCGCTTGAGTGCAGAGGCTCTGGAAGGTCTGGGTGTGAGATTTAGGCAGATCCTTACTCGTTCATCTCCTAACCAGTTCAGGCAGAGGCCCGAGGCCATGGGACCTGAATGCTCTGACCTGAATACAGCCAGATGCTTGCACTGCGAGCCAGGTCCTTGCCTCCTTCTTTGCCTCCCTCTGCCACTTTGCTTTGCTCTGTTTCAGCTGTGCATCTTTAAGTGATTCAGGGGCTCCCGGCCAGAGGGCTCTATGCCTCGCCAAGCTGATCCCAAAGAGAAGGGGTGATGTGCCAGGAGGTCTGGGAGGTGAATGTCATTTCATCACTGTTCTCCTGGGAGAGGTAGAGGGATCCAGCATGGGAACAACGGGGGTGGGGGACAGGGGTTAATGAGAAGAAATGGGATAATTTAAAGCAGGGAAAATGCAGGCCAAGTACTGGGGGGAAAACATATGTTTAAATGCTTGCAATCCAAGAATTGTTTGCTCAAAAAAAACCCCAACAAGTAAATTCCAGGGAATGACTAAATTATTGGACACAGTTTCTAACTAGGCACCTAAAAAATGTGTTGAATCAGGCTGTCAGTGTGAATTAACTAGCCCAGCTCTGGAAAAAATACCCTAGGGAGCATCAGTTTTCCTGGTTTTCCACTCCTCGTAATGCCAAAGTGAAGACTCCTGAGGCAAAGGCCTTGCACATTAACTAACTTACAGTGCCATCTAGCCCCATCTAAGTCATAAGACGTGTATGAGTGGCTGCTAATTTTGTTCCTGTAACCAGGAGGCTGAGTCACTTTAGCTTGAACCCACCTCCTAGGTCATGTGCTTGTGGATGTAAGTGTGTCTTAGAGCACATCTGTACGTGCACTGGGATGTATTTTTAAAGACTCAAGTCACAACGTAAATGCCTGACTGGGAGCCGTCCCAGCTGGACAAATCCCGTGTGTTTTCACTCAATGTGGGGAGGGCAGCTCAGCGTTGCTTCAGCCTGTCTGACACTTCCCATTGATAAGACCTTACTTAAAGATTTGCCAGCCTGCAACTGCTTGGGCTGGGAGCGGTGGGTGCTGGGTGATTGCCGCGGGCTGTTTGCGGGGAGCTTCCTTCAGAACAGTGTTTGCACAGCTCCCTTGGGTGAGCTATGGACCAGTGCATGGGTCTGCTCGTTCTGGACAAGAGAAAGGCAAACAGAAAAGCGATAGCGCTGCTGCTACAGCTCCTCTTGCGAAACGCAAGAGGTGGGGGCAGAGGGTGGTGGTGCCCGCTGCCTACAGTGTGCTGCAGCTGCATCCCTATGTCCTTTGCTGCCCCCACCACACATGCATCCTCCCCTGAGACATGGGGCCAAGGGGCAAGCTCCCGTGACCTGCCAAAGGCCATGGAACAAAGATAGATGCTGTGGGCTCCCTGATACAAGGGTTCAGGGTCCCCTGAGGTCTGTGAGAGTACTAAAGTTGCTGTGTCAGCTCTTTGGGTATCTACTTTTTGCCCACATGGGCTGTGGAGGGCTCAGAGGGTGCTGCCAGGGGCCATGGGCTCGGTGCAGTGTTGTGTTTCTGAGTCTGCTAAGCTGATGGCAGCCTTTTCTGCCTTGCAAGAAGCTAATGCAGGGATGCTGGCTAGACCACCAAAGGTAGTGAAGTAACATTCTGCTATAGAGGAAGACACCCGTTACCCTAACAGGGCTTGAATTTCAAGGGTCTTGTTTTGCACTTTCTCCTTTCTGTTCCTTTTTTTCCCGTGTGTGCTCTCAGTAATGTCCGTAGCCAGACATATGCTCACGGTCTGGAATGAAGTCGACTGCAATTACATCCTAAGGGAGTCACTCAACGGGGGTTTTGTGAAGGCAGGACTCAGGCTTTGGTGGAGCCTGTCACTGCTGCACATGTGCTGTTAGGCTTCCAACTGCACTCACCCTGCCTTCAGCTTTGTGGGAATAAGGAGCAGAAGGCTCAGAAATACAGCCGGTCTGGTGCACATCTGGAGGCAGTAACGTGAGGCAAAGTATACACCTCTTGTACTTGAAAGGGGTGCTTTCCTGCATTAGTGATTCCAGCGCATCATCACCAAAGTCCTGCCTTTTAAATGCGCTCACACCACATCCCCTGCTCTGGTCCAAACCTTCTCCAGCATAAAGGTGCTTGAAGCTGGGTTGCAGGGTTAGGCCTCCCTCTGCAGAACTTTCGTCTTACTTCCTTTATCTCCCAGAGCAGCTAGAAGCACATGCTGCAGCAACGTAATCATTTAATCCAGGCTGGTGAAACCTGTTCTCCAGATGAACAACTGACAGATCATTTGCTCCATAGCTCTGCATATGAATGCAATGTTTGTTGGGGCGGCTGGATGTCAGTGCCAGCTTTCCACTCTCATTTCCAGCAGAGCCAAACAGCAGCCTGACTGTGAATCTGCTTCCAGCTCCTTCCTCCACTCCCTGCGCTGGGCTCACTGCAGACGCATTAGTCTTGGGGCTCACTCTCCCTCCTGTGCTGCTGTGGATGTGCTAGGTGAGCAGATACCCCTCTGGAGAAGGCAGTTCTCAGAGGGGCACAGCAGGCTTGTGGTGCTTGGGACAGGAACGTTGTTCACCCGGGGAGGCAGGTGATACCTGAAAGGGTGCAGCCAAAACTAACAAAGGTGTGTTCAGAGATAGATACAGTTTGATCTTTAGCCCCTGATGCAAACCTTGCTTTGGCTGGGGAGGGTGCCCTGCCAAGCCCGTGTGTAAGGGCGTAACAACCTGGTACATTGGAGGGGATGGAGGTGCCAGCAGTGGGTTGGAAGGGGAGCATTTGCAGTGGTCCTCCTCGAAACTGCGGCGAGTTAACAGGGGCAGAAGAGAGGTGCATCCCCTGTTGTAGGCCTCTGAAACCCTCGTGCTGAATGCCATCTGTCCAGAGCCAGCGGTTTGTAGCGCATTGTACAAATGCACATGTAGCATCTCTGGGTGCCCAGCACTGAGTCTGTGCTGTCCAACTGATGGAGGTACCCCTGCCGTGCTCTGCTGTGGGAGGCTGCTACCTCTTGTTTGCAGCCCCTCTGGTTTCAGCTCCGATCCCTCTCCCAGAGTTTGTAATGCAAGTAGCCTGGGCTGCTAACAAACAGCTGACAATCCCAGCCCAGCCCATGGCTCCATGGCAGCACACTACTGGGGACTGACCACAGTATGCTCCTGGTGGGAGACAAACAGCATTAGAAGCTTTCCAGGTGAATACACTACGGTTTTGCCGCTGCCTTCTTTCTTTCTGACTGAAGGAGCAAGCCCAGGTGCTGGGCTGAGGCTCTACCAGTGCCAGTTTATGCCCCTCAAACTGCTTCATCTGCATGAAGCAGATGCTTCATCTTAGATGCTTCATCTGCCTCTAAGGATGGAGAGCTGAAAGAAGCTGCTTGCATTCAGACTGCAATCCAGGTTTCTTTAAAATGCCTTTTTTTGAGAAGGCAAGTGTTCTATAGTACTGTGGCCAGTGCTGTGAGGTTGGCTCAGCCTCCAGAAACACTGTCCAAAACGTGTTGTCCAGAACAGCATGCTTTAAAGACACATCACATCCCTCTGCACTAGCTGGTCCAGCCTCTTACCATGGCCGTACAACAGGGTTTTTCTTCCAGTTCAGATGACGGTGGCCTCATGCAGCTGGCTGCAGAAGACCCCCTTGCAAGAGCATCTCCCCTTCCAAGCTTGGTTAGCTTAGCATCATCTGATCTGTGTGAGCCAAGGAGCTTTGAGGCCTTTCTCTCCAACTCTTTGCCTGCTGTTTTGGTCTGTCTTCCATCAATAGCTCTAGCTGGTGTAGGTGTTTTTTAATGGACATATTTTATTGCTCACAGATGATGCAAGATTAACAAGTTTGGACATATAGTAACCTGGTCACCTACCAGGTGGGAGAATAAGCACCCTTCTCCCACCCTTCTCCCACCCTTCTCCCACCTCCCATGGCTTTGCCAGTGCAGCTGTCCTGAAGGAATCACCTGTAAGGATGAGTTCAGTGTTCCTCTCCAAGTTTAACCCATCAGCTGTAAAATCAGTTCCTACTGCCATGACACTTACTACTGGTTTTAGTGTTTTCAGACAAAGCCCAGTAAAGGCATTGGAAGCCCTCACTGATGGATTTGAATGGGCTTACGATACATATTGGTTTAGGATCCTAAGATCCATACTAGGATCTGTATGTGTTGCACAATGCAACAACTTCTTTTACTTTGTTGCTCCCTCTTGAGTACCTCCAGTGTTAGCTCTGCGCTAGACAAAAGCCCGTGAGGTATTCAGGGAGTGCAGGTCTGGGCTGTGCATCACCCTGTCGCCAGGACTGTGCTGGGAGAGGTCAGTACATGTGCACAGCTCAGAGCAATGCATGCTGTGGGGGATGGGAAGTTTAAAAGGATCACTGGTATTTTATCTTCAGTTTAGCAGGGCCCAGGTTTGTCATCAAGAACCACAGCCCTGAAATTTCAAGCCCGAGGCGGAGCTGGGAAGAACATCCTTCTGAGTTGCTAGCTGCCTGAGGGCTTTGGATACAGCTTGTCACAGACTTCCCCTTCCTGAAAGCAGAGGGATGAAGTGTGATGTTCGCATTTTTTATGCGCAGTCCACTCAGACCTGTTCACCCCCTGCCTTTGTATCATTTTGGGGGGCAAGTATTAGCTAATAAAGAAGTTATTAGTTAGGAAGGGAGTAAATCTTGCTTGAAGTTTTTTTCCTTGCTGCCCCCATGTTGCACCCCTAAGCTCCCCATGGCAGGCACTACGGAGACAACATGCAGTGTGCCTTCAGAGCAAGACTGGCAGTGCACAAAATGATCTCTCTTCTCCTGGTGCACATCAGAGCCTGGAAACTCCCCCATCTCTCCAGCCCTGTAGCCCCGCTGTCCCAAACCCCAGGCAGCAGGGATGGAGAGCAGCAGGCTGCTCTTGCACTGCAGCTTGGGCGATGGAGAAGATACGGGGAAGGATTTCTCGGTACAAGTACAAGCATGAATCCTCTGAAGAAATATTAAGTCTAGTTGCAATGGAGATACAAAAAGCAAGCAAGCACACACACACATGACTTCAGCTGCACGTAACGATGAACAGTTTGGTTGTGTCTGAGTTTTTCTCAGCTGCTGATCCTCTGAATCCTCCCTACATGACTACACTGGAGCAACAGCCAGAGTGCTGAAGTGCTGCATGGTGCTGCCAGCTCTCTTTGCTGCAGACCAAGCCTTGAGCTGTGATACTCAGGGATTTATTGAAGCCCTTCTGCCTCTTTGCCAGAGTTGAAAGGCAAGATGCCAGTGCATCTTGGCTTTCAACTGAAGAAAGAGAGGGGGGACAGACAAAGCTAATTAAAACCCCCAAGTCTAGCACTTATATTTGTGTGAAGATATTTAAAACTGAGAAGTGAGTGTGACCTATAGAAAAATAATAATCAAAACTGTATTCTATCTTTTTGCCCTGAGCAAGGTCCTGTGAATTGTTCTAATGATGGGGGGAAGAAAATGAAGCCCTGTTCAGCGCTGCAGCCCTCCTGCCACTCCAGAAGAGAAAGCAGTGAAAACTAATTTTGCCACGTTGGATGCTAACTCGTGACAGACAGTGGCTTTATCTATGGTGAACGACAGGGTTGGTGCTTCCTACTCCTGGCTGCTCCCTTTCACCAAGTTTATTGTGGTGGGTATGACAGCCCATTGCAGATTAACTCCTAAGCCTTAAGATGTTTTGCTAAGTGAGGTGCTAGTCCAGTCTTTGGAAATTTTGGTCTTGAATTACTATTTCTTTCAAATATTAGACCCTGCCTGCAAAGATGAAGTTTTTCCTGGCCTCACTTTTCAGTATTGCTGCTATTCTTTCCATCCTGTATCTCCATTGCTTCCACTGAATGTACAAAGCCATGAGATTTCCATACCTGTAAGTTTCTATCCTGTTTATTAGCTGGACTCTGCACAAAAGAGACCATGTGAAGTTGAGGATGCTACAGAGAAGCACCTGAGAAGTCATCCTCACTTCCTCTATGACTGTGCTTTGCATTGTTAGGGTGGCAGGAACAGGACCCATGAGTGACAGAGCAAAAAATCTGCAATTACTCTTTGGCAGGAGATACTAAAACTTTGTCAAGCTAGGCGAGTATCTCCATTGTGGTTTCTGACTCACAATTCAAATATGCTGGGAACATTTGAGGGGGCTGGGTCAGTTCTTCAGGCAGTGGGAAAAACACGGCTTTAATACATCACGGCGTAGCTTTGGGTCTGAGCTCTACTGTTCTGCTTTTCTTTGAGGAAACTGGTGTGGCTGGTAGTGGGGAGAGGGAGGTGTTGTGAAACCACACACACACACAGACACACACATGTGATTCTGGTCCCTCCTATCAGTGCTTCAAACTCATTTGACTTCTGTGGCTGAGCTGAATCACTTCACGCTCCTTCAGGTGAACCGAGCATGAGGATGTGTGCTGTGGCTGGTGGCAGCTAGGTCCCCACCTCTGCTGTAGCAGCCTGGCTGAGGTATGCGATGCAGGAGAGCTCATGGAGGGGCTCGCCAGCTACTTTGTACCACTCTGTGGGCACAGAAGTGTCATGAACTGGCCGGTTAAACCAGGTTTGCAGCTGTGGTGTGTCATCATGGTGGCACAGAGCAGCCAGGCTGCTGTGGTGCATCAGGCTGTGAGGGCAGGAAGGCTTGCCGGCAGCCTGGCTCTCCCTGTTCCTTGCACTGCCGCAGATAAAGCTCTGCAGCCGCCCTTACAGAAGATGCTTTCTGCTGATACGGTGCATTCCTGCGCACGGAGGGGAAGGCAGATATGGCCAGACATCCTTTCCCAGATCCTGCTGTGCGGGTGAGAGCTGCTGCTGGTGGTGAGGTTGCTCCTCCATGCTTTTCCAGCTGGAGGCAACCACCTGCTCAGGCAGGCTTCCTGGTGAATACAGCTACAGGGTGGGCAGATGCTTCCAGTCCATGGCTTTGCACCTTCTGCTCCTGGGAGGAGCTGGAGGGAGAGCTAGGAAATGGTGCTGGAGCAGGATGGCCAAAAAAGAGCATGACCAGGCGAGGAGTGGCCATGTGGCAGATGAACTGCTAGCTCTGTAATTAAGCCAAGTGCTTGGGATGTGAGAGGGTTGACTTCGCTCGGTTCAGAGCCTGGCTTCCTGTGCTTTCCTCCCTGCTATGATTTTGACCAGAAATTCCATTTTTGACCTGAAAAATCTTCCAGATGAAAATTTAATTACAAAAGTGATGTATTCCCACAAGAAACTTCAGTGTCAGCAAATGAGCATTTTTTTTTTTCTTTTTGATGAAAACTGTTTTATTCACATACACAAAAAACTGGCTCCCATTGATTCCATGCTAGAGCATTGCACTGGTAAATTCTCTAATGTTTTGTTTAATCAAAACTAATGATTTGCAATTAGCATCCATTAGGTATGCAAGTCACAAAGAGTTGATACCGACACTGCGGTCCTCCTGCGCTGGATGCAGTTTGTCAGTGAGCTATTAAATCATGATCTGTGCTATGCCTGTGATTTATTAAAGGTTACTGGCAGGGGGGAAGTGGAATGAATGAGATGTGGGAGTGTTAACCCAGAGAACAAGATTTCCTTTCCTTTTGTGACACCAATCGCCTGCTTTCTGCACAGCAAAGGTGTGTTTCCCTCCAGCCACTGTGATTTGTAACACAGGCTTTGTAAATATTTTCCGTGTGCAAAGGTTGCCCATGGTTGTTATTGGTTCCATATTTAGCTTTGGATCTTTGCATACAGAGGAAGGCTTGTGAAGAGGAACTTCTCTGAGGCTGGACTGTTTCCCCTTGCACAATGAGTCTCCTCAGGATGGGGCGTAAGGCACAGAAAGCCTGCTAGGGGCAAGGTGCTTTTCCATATAACAGAAAACTTTGCAAGCTCATTAATAATAGCCAAATAAAATAAAGCACAGAAAGTCAACATGTTTGAAAAGATAGGCTGTTCTGGGAAAGAAGCAGAGATAGGGTGTGTGTTTATGTGAACAAAAGAAGCCTGAACTGCAAACTATGATATATCTGTTAGCTCATTAATGTGTCTGATGCTGACTAATTCCAGGGGTGTTCCTGCTGCCCAGCAGCAAAAGTGTGAATAAGTGGACAGCTGTGATTTACTGCCAAATATTTAATCACATCGTGACAATTCAGGCCACCCACACTCTTAAGTAAATACAACTTCTGGGGAATCATTTCAGACTGAAGTGCAGAGCATCCACTTTCTTGGGCACCTAGGCCAAACAGTCCTTTAGTATTTGGGGCCAAACTTCTGCCCTCTGTAACACACTGGGAGCCCCGTTCATTCCTTGGAGTTAAGATCTGACTCTTGATGCTAATCTGACTTACCCCCCCCCCCCCCCC
>JANRGW010036316.1:0-46743 GCA_024733675.1 Psilopsiagon aymara | reverse complement strand
TAGTTCCAACCCCCCTGCCATGGGCAGGGACACCTCACACTAAACCATGTCACCCAAGGCTCTGTCCAACCTGGCCTCGAACACCCCCAGCGAGGGAGCATTCACAACTTCCCTGGGCAGCCCATTCCACTGCCTCACCACCCTTACAGTAAAGAACTTTTTCCTCATATCATGAAGCTGATGATCTCATACAGGCATCACTTGCTTGGCACAGTTTCCTCAGCTGTGGTTTGAAAAACATCTTGGGGTTGTCCTTCAGCTGCCAGTATACTTGCTGCAATTACTTCCTTCAGCTACAAAGCCATTATGAGTTTGGTCTCTGGGGAGTCCAGGAAGGCCCTGCCAGCTCTGTATTGCACAAACATGTAGAACACTGAAGAAATTACAGATTCAGTGTCCCTTAGTTCACCTTCCTTAAACTCCACCTGTGAATTGCATAGTCACAGAGCTTTTCCCTAACTTACGGTGTATGCACTTTTTCTTCAAGCCTCATAAGAAGAGAGATAATGAAAGGGAGATAGGAGTAAAGCAGCAAAAAGTCACTGTAGGAGAACTCTAGTTTTCAAATTCGAGCCTTTCAAGGAAAGAGTTGCTGATTTTCTCTTCCTGCAGAGTATCATAAGGCAGCAAGGAGGTCATTGTAGGGGAACACTGGCTTTTTTGAAGTTGAGCCTTTCAAGGAAAGAATTAATGACTTTCTCTTACTGCTGAGTATCACACCTGCAGGTGTGATGGAAAGCACAGAACAGGCTGTCTGTTAAAAATAAGTGAAGTAAAGGATCTGCATTTTTGGGATGATTGTGACTGTTTGTATTTATAGGAATTATGATGTTAATTTAGTCTACAATGCCAACCTGATCTCATATTCTGGGCAGACCTGTGGCAAGTGGCTGTTGTTCCTTCCCTTCCCCTGAACAGTTTTAATCCTGATGGCCAATTTAATGAAAAACATCAGAAGGGTGTGTTGTGTTGGCTGATGACTGTTAAAAAAGTTTGATCTAATTACTGACCCATGAAGAGGCAAGAACGTGAGACCATTCTCTGTCCAAAATCAGAGATCCCACAGAGGTCTATAGGAAGTGACTGGTTGCACAACTCCTGTAACTGCTCTTAAACTTAAGTTTAGAATGACACAAATTTCCATCTATCTCATCTTTTAATTGTACTCCATTTTGCTTTTAAATACCTCTTTCTTAAAAGCATCAGGTAGAAAACTCTAGGGCAATGTCAGTGCTTATATGAATGGTCTTAACGTAACAAAAAAATAAAAACCAAACCCCCAAAACAAAAACCAAAATCAGTTACCAGCCATGTGTATGCACACATTATGCCCAATGATGACCTTGTATACTCCCCTACTGTTCCTCTCATGTTTTTAAGACTTAGTGCATCTGTAACAGCCACAAATATGGCAAACAGAACTACTCATGGGGCACCACAAAAATTACTTGATTTTCTTTTTACTGAGTTTACAGTTATATGGAGTGCTTCTTTGTCCCCATCACAGAATGTACAGGTTTGCTTCTACTGAGGTAAGTTTGTATTGATTAATGTAGAGAAACAGAAATAGCATAAATTACACTTTTTTGGAGCTAGAAGCAATTCCACTCAGCACCACGTGCTGCCAAAACAAAGCAGCAGCTTGTTCCTTGCAGCCCATAGGGCCACATTTAAAGACACCCAGATACTCACCAGTGCATCACTCCTCACCTGGGTACTATTATAAAACCACATACATGGCACAGAACAGCTTTGGAAATCTGCTGAGGATACTATAACATTTTTCTAATGATTTCCTCTGCTCCCCCAATCAGTCACGTGCAGAACATGGCCAATGCTTACACCCAGTCTGCTCCACTTCACTATTGATGTGTGAAAGCTGACTGCAATGTAGGCATGATGACTTGTTTAAAACTACTGTACAATTAAACGCACCTTCAGATGGCTTAAATGAACTCCAGTTTCCTGTTCCTAAGAAGCTCTAGTAAATGCTCATTTTCTTCGTTCCTATTGCTCATGTGCCTATGATGGGCAAGAGCTGCAATCCAGATGTTACTAATCCTCCCCTCAACACAGCCAGAACCTTACACTGAAAGCAACTGTACAAATAAACAAATAACCACAAGAGGGCAGACACAGGACAAGTGCCCCTGGCACGCAGTGTACCCCAGGAAATACAGCCTCTCCTTTTTAAGATGAGCTGCCAACATTCACTAAATAAATAAAAATAGAAGCAGCAAGTGCCAAGGCAGGTAGTTTTCCTTACTAAGATCACCAGCTTTTATTCTGTAAGAACAGAAAGCATTTTAGCACTTGTAAAAGTAATTCTGCCTGTCTTGATTGTGCAAGCTCATTTTGGCAGCCGCAAAATTTTCTTCACAGCAGCTAGTATGGACTGTGTTTTGGATCTGCGCTAGAAACAGTGTTGGTAACTCAAGGATTTTTTTGTTATTGGTGAGCAGTGCTTGCACAGAGCCAAGGCCTTTTCTGCTCCTTATCCCACTCCACCATTGAGCAGGCTGTGAGTGCACAAGCAGTTGGTAGGGGACACAGCCAGGGCAGCTGAACCCCACTGACCAAAAGGATATGACCTGTATGGTGTCATGCTCAGCCTATAAACCTAGGAGAATAAAAAGGGGATGTTCAGAGTGATGGCGTTCGTCTTCCCAAGTAGCCATTATATGTGATGGAGCCTTGCTGTCCTAGAGGTGGCTGCCTGCTGATGAGAAGCAGTGAAGGAATTCCCTTGTTTTGCTCCTTGCACGCATGGCTTTTGCTTTACCTGTTAAACTGTCCTTATCTCAACCCATGAGTCTTCCCACTTTTACTATTTTGATTCTTCCTGCCATCCCACTGGGGAAGAGTGAGTGAGCAATTGTGCAGGCTTAGATGCCAGCTGGGGTTAAATCACGACTTTGTGATATGATGGTTTCTAACGCAGTAGCAGAGGTATCTTGGCAATTATAGTTTCTGTGAGTCATGCAGTAGTATTGTATTAAGAATCTATTTCCCTGAGCTGAAAAAAAGGAGTCCAAGTCCAGAATTTAACTTTGACTGTCATTTTTGGAACATACTAAGCAAATGTGAACGAATCTGAGAAAAGGATTTTCGTCACACTACTTATTCTTTTGGAATAATTCATTAGCTAAAGACTTCTCAACCCATACAGTCAAACAAGAAGTCCTAACTGGAGTCTCTTGCCTTATTTAAATGGATTCTACTAACTTTCCTTCTGTCATAATCCCCACTGCTATTTTGCATCAATCACGATTCTCAAAGAAAACTCAGTAAATCCACTTTTTTTTTTTTTAAACAGAAAAAGCTCTGAATTTCAATGCCAGTGACATTCTCTGTCATTAGCACAAATAAGACAGAATTTCTGAAAGAGTGACTCAAACTTCGGGACTGAAAGAAATATTTTTCTGTTACTTTTTTCCTGTCTCCTCCTAATTTTAAGATAAGGAACAAACAGAAGTTATTGCTTGTTGCAGGGAGAAGAGCTGAAGAGCTCTAAAATTATAGCCACCAGCTCATGGGCTTTTTGTAGGGTGTTCTTTTCTTTCTTTTTATTTCTTGATAAAGCCAAGATTTTGAGCCAGAGAACACAGAATTTGCCAAGGTTTTCAAATACGCACCTAAAGTTTTTAAGTAATCCAAATGGCCTCAAAAGCAAGGAAACAAACAAGCCCTTCTGGTCGCCACTCTCCATTCAGCCAAAAAGAAAATAGGTACAAGATAACTTCCACGGTTACCTCTTAAATTCCATTCTTGATACATACAAAAGTTTCCTGTGACTCAGCCAGAATATTTAGGATCTAACATATTAGTGATGCTTACCACACAGCCATCAGAATATATGTAATTTATGGCATCCGTTCTGTTCAGGAAAAAGGAGACATTGCTTTAATATCTATTTGTAATCTGTCACTGCTGTTTATATGGAGGAAAAGTGCTAATAAAGGCTGGCATTTTTCCCTGATTCATTTCAGGTACAGCAGCAGATCCTGTTTAAAACTGGCTGGTACACTGCCTGGAACGGGCTGTCTTCTCTCCATAGCTGTGCTGTTGATGCCTTCCAGCAGCAGGAAGGTGCCAAACCTGTACCAGACTCTTTCCTTCCTTCTGGAAACATGATCATAGCATAATCACCTCCTTCTGAACACCTTTTTATTCATGTGTTGCTGCCTTTATCCCCTGTACGGCACACAGACACTGCCCGTTAATGAATGCTGAACAGGAAAGTAAATACAGGTATTTGAAGAAGAAGCCCAAGGAAAACTGAAGCAATGTTATTCTTTGTAACACAAGCCAAAACAGCACCACTGGAGCCGACTTACATACTTTTGCAAAGCTAGAGTTTATAATAACATGAAAGGTTATTTTGTTGGCAGGCAATAACAACAGAGAAGCCGTGGCCAAACTCCAGCTCTTGAGCTGTTCTGTGTTTGCTTACATGCAATTCAAACAAAGATCCCCAGCCAAGGCTCACCCGCACGGTCAGCAGCAGATCAGTATGCACTGGCACACTGACAGCTGAGCAATCCGATCCTCTAAGCCTCCAGTCAAAATGAGCTATGAGAGCCTGGTGCCACTGGCTCAGCCAGGACTGCTGCCACAACTGGGCCATCATCACCAGAAGGCTGTCGCTCCCCCTCAACCATGCAAAACACTTGGATTTCCCTTCCCAACTCATTGCCCTCTGAAGATGCGTGTCTTATGACTCAGCTGAAGACTCTGATAAATAGTATGGAGTTGGGAAGGCTGACCACCCATACACTACTACTGCTTTGTTATTTTCTTAATAAAATAGCAGAGCAGAGTGGGGGGAGGTGTGTGTTTAGCCTCCAGCAGTCATGCAGGAAACCCGCTTTCACCCTTCCTCTCACCAACTAGAAATCTGAAAGACAAGAAGTGATGCACAACAGAAACATCCTAAACAAAACCTCCTGCCCAGAAATGTAAAATCAAGTTTGTGTTTGCAATCAAGCGAAGAGAAATACTTCCCAAAATGCTTGATCTAATCTCAGCTGAATGGAAACTATCTTAACTAAGCTTCAGCAGAGTCAAGAACAGTTACAGACATGCCTGGAAAATCTATTCTCCACCCTCAGCTGGGTAGTCCTGATAAATGTCCTGGGAACAGCAAAAATTAATATTGTAACACAATGAAAAAAACCACAGGGTATCCCAGCTCATGAGGAATTATATTAGGCTCCTGGCTGATGAAAACCACTCAGCATTCATCAAATATCAGGGTAGTAATTCAATAATATTATTTAGCTGTATTTTCATTTGCATAAAAAAAAGCCAAGGGAGACACCTTCTCTGTGCTATAAATTGTTGCTCTTCAAGGTTTTTGAGAGTAGAACTTACTTGCGAGCTGCTTAATAAACTACATCCATATTAAGCTTTCTCTTGTGTGCAGTGCTCTAGTCCTCCTGCTAGATCCCAAGGAGACAAATCACAGTGAATTACTAAACCTTTAATTTACTTTTGATTAAAAAAAAAATAAAGGGAAGGAGAGAAAATACATCCACATAGGTAAACTGCTTCAAAGGCAATAAGAGCTTTGGAAGCTGCAACTGCACGTTCTCTCACCTCTTTTTTTCCTTTTTTTTAGATTCCACGTGGACTAAAATCAGCCTCACATATGCTAGGGGAAGCTTTCATTCACTGGATGGAAAGATGTGCCATGCACCTGTCAGTCAGCCAAGCAGTCTTGCTGGCTTCAAGGTTAGTGTTAAACTGAGTTAACCCTTTTTCACAGGCATTTTGTGCAGGAGAAAATGAAGCACGAAGACAAAGGAGTTTCCTAAACTGTAAAGATAAGGAACATATTCCAACTAAAAATGTAGACTTGCAACATGAAAGGGAAATTATCCTCTAAATCCATTGACAGTACTAGTCTAATACTCAGCTGGCAGAATCATATGGAGCCATAAAATCAAATAGCCATCCAAGTTCTATAATAGCTACTTACTTCAAGATTCAATCCTACACTTCTTCTAACACAAAATTCTCCTGTAAACAAATAACACATTTCCCAGAAATAGGTGCAATAGAATTGTCATTAAATGGAATACTTTATTCATTCATTTTACACAAACACATACAGACTGGGAGTAAGTGTCTATTAATTCTTTTGAAAAACACCATCTCTAACATACATAATGAGTCTGTCAAAAGTAATAAAATCAGAGAGAGCAGCATTTCAAAACCATTCAAACCCTTTGGGTTTCTTCTGGATGAAAAACTTGATGAACAACCAGTTTTAAAAAGAGCTATCAATGAAGTAGAGGGCAACAGGCAAATTATCTTGACAAGGAAAAGGGAAGGGTGGAGGAAATGATAATTTTATAATACAACACACACATCAGGCCGGGTGTGTAGCCGTAGGTAACAGAACAAAAGAAAAGAAAGCCCAAAAAAACAATGTGCCCTTTGACTGGAGCACCACCCCTATGCAGCTTATTTCTGTGTTTTGGCTTACTTATCATGGCAAGACCAAGACTTCCTTCCAGGCAGTTCAAAAGGAACCAAACAAAAATCAAACCTAAAAGACAAACTTCATGAAAACACAGGAAACAAACTCTCCCCAATTTCTTCTTTTAGTGGGATGAATGGAGACAGAAGAGCTAGCTTTTCTAGACAAGAAACATCCAAATTAAAAAATACTTGTTCTTTAGAATCTTTAACCTCTGAAGTCCCGAGAGTCTGGATCTAATCCTTCCAAAACTTCAAAGCACCAGCTATGGCCCAGCTCACATGTAAACGTGTAGCAGTGCTATATCTCTTCTCTTTGCTGGACAGGGATGCCCATTCACCTATATTTGCAA
Organism: Psilopsiagon aymara; assembly: GCA_024733675.1. Taxonomy (NCBI): domain Eukaryota; kingdom Metazoa; phylum Chordata; class Aves; order Psittaciformes; family Psittacidae; genus Psilopsiagon; species Psilopsiagon aymara. The sequence goes on along the minus strand of JANRGW010036316.1, from coordinate 39,907 downwards.
TTACAAAGGAGGCTGGCAGTAAACAGCTAATCTGAAGATGCTGAGGAAGAAGATAACCTTTCCGCTGTCTCTGTCTATGAGCGATTCCTTTACTGACAAGATGAGTGGTAGTCAACTAAGGACAGGCAATTGACACCCTCCCTTCCCCACATATCTGGGCTATTCAACTAACTATTCAAAGGTTAAAAATCAAGCACATGCTTATCTATTTTGCTGGTAGCTGCCCTGGTGACTACAATCACAGATCCTCTCCTTGTACAGGCTAGATCACCACAGACTTTTTAGGGAAAAGCAGGTCTTCTGCCCTATTACTGGTCTGCATTGCCTAGGTTCCTGCATCTCTGGATGTGCCCTGTACATGTATTTGTGTGTATCTGTATGAAATGTTGCAGAATACAGAATTAAAAAAAAAAAAAAAAAAAATCAATCACATCTTTCTCTAAAAGCTCACAGCTCCACACCAGCTCCACGTTTGATTGGTCAAAGCCAAACTTCAGTGTCTGCCAGCTCAACAGATCATCTCTCCAATTAGCCAGTTGTGACAATCAGTTATTCTGCTTGCACTGTATGTGTAGAAAACCACATACACAGAACCAAAGATTTGCCTCACTACCTTTACACACACACATATATATGTATATGCAAATATAAATCACTAGGTTGAACTGAGACAAAGGTGACCCAGGAGCTGAGATTCAACTCCAGTTTCTGCCACACACAACCTCTGAGACCTTCGGGAAGTCACTGAAACTCAGATGCTTCCCAATTCCCCATTATTTTCATTTAATCCGAGACACTGTCGCTTTGTGGGATACTTAACCTTCAGACACCCGCCTAAATTAGGAGACCAGGCTCCCCCTGCAGCCAGTCATAGGAAAGAGGCTGCCCAGCAGTATGATAAAGAAAACAAGCTCCGTATGTTCAGAACATACTGGAAGACCTTCTTTCAGTACTGAGTATAAAAGGAGTGTGGGAAAGCTAACTTCAACTAAGGCAGCTAAAGCCTTTTGTCTACAGCGTGTGTGTGCATGTGTGTCAGCCTCCTATGCGCTTCAGTTCAAGCCCATAAAAGAGGAATGAGAACATTTCACTACCTCATAATAGTCTCAGCAAAATAAACACTGGAAAGGCTGGGAGACCTCAAGGTACTGTGGTGATGTAGTCACACAGGAGACAGACTGTGACCTAAAAAGAACAGATTTTAAACCCTGAGAGGGAAGCTGTGAAGCTTACGCAGCAAACTTGAATCACTTTGGATGTACTGCGTGGGTAGAACCAGCCCATCCAACAGTTTTACCTTGTGTTCTTGGGAGGCCACAGGTGCTCAAGACACCAATACTTCTGTAACTTTAATTTCACCTTGAAGACCTGCAGGAATGTATTTTAAATGCATTATATTTAGCCTCATACACAATATCCATATAGACACATACAGTGTTAACTATTTCAAGATCCCCACAGAGAGCTGTTAGCGTAGACAGAACATGCCTCGGCATACTACTTAAGTCACAGGCACCATCTGCTCCAACATTTTAATGTAATATACCAGGCAAGAGCTGAGCAGGAAAAAAACTGCTAGATGAAAGATATTAAATTTCCCCTTCCCCCAAACACCCCCAGCTGCTTGATATATGAGCCTAGCTCACTCATAATTAATATTTAAGAACACATTCAAACACGTAGGGAAAAAACCCACCACCACCAGAAACACCACCACCAAAAACACAAGACAAAAATACCCGAAAACAAACACACACAAAAAAAAAAACCAAAAAAACAAAACAAAAATGCAGAAAAGAAATAGAGTCCTGTGTCTGCAAGGTTACATGGACATAATTTTCCTCTTAACTACTAATATGCTGCCCATGGAAAACTGTCTAAACTAATAATCCTTCTGCCAAAAGCAAAATGAAAAGGAGTGGACAGGTTAAGAATTTTAAACTGTTACTTCCCTTCAGACAGCAATTTTGATGACCTTTAATAAGCAACTAAAGAAAGTTCTATTTAGTGTGTCACTGAAGCCAAACAAGTTCTACATGTTAAGACTTGCATTTGGCTGAAGGTGGCAACCCTGGGCCAAGTACTACTCAAATTCTGGAAATAAGTCCTGCATCTGATCTGTAAAGGGGCTTCCAAATGGTAAAGACTTACACTTCAAGAATCAGGTTTCACCAAGGAGTACACTCATGACAAATAAGCTTCAACCCTTTAAAACAAGACGAATGACTTGCAGAAGTAATGACAAACTCCCTTTGTCATGTTTAACCACTCATGAAGGTGATTAGACAAGGTTAGTAATTTTTTTCTTCGTCAGAAGTACCCACCAAATTAACAAGAAAAAGTACTAGGAAAATTACCCTTGCTATAATTTCAGGCTATTACACACAACTGGAAGACCTAGACTGCCCAGCAACTTACAAAAAGCTGTAATTGTATGCAAGCCTCTGACAAAATGTCCCCTCCATAGCCATACTGAAAACCCATTTCCTTAATACCATAACAGTCTCCTACTATTCATGCTAGAAAGCTGAAATTTCGTCTTCCAAACCCCTATACCACACGGTGTGCATATTGTTCGTTTGGTGGTAGGTTTTTTGTTTTAAGTGATTGGGGTTTACAGTCTCTCGGGTTTGGGGTAAACTCTAGTCCAATTCTGTTGCTTCCGTCCCCAGCTAACATTCTGCAACACTGAGCACTGAGAACATTGCCATTGATTTCAATCAGGAAAAGATCACACCCTAACTGCTTTCAATTTCGCAGTTACCAAGCAACACTACGTGATTGCAGACTTCAAGTAAGCAACGTCCTGTATTCAAAGGTTTGAATCCTATACTTCGTAACTGACCTGGAAACTTCAGCACCTACTAATGAACACCAGCTTTGAAAATCTGGTATTACAAACTCTTGAAGCACAGAAGTAAGTATATCTTATGTGCTGTTAATTGATGCTAGATCTACTGAGCCATAAAATTTCCTTGTATCATCAACTTGGACCTAAAACTGAGGGTACTTGCTACTACACTTTAAAGTTTCTACATTTTTTCCTGTGTTCACCAGAATAAAAATTTTTCTTTATTATCAAAATTCATAGATAAAATTCCTATTAAAATTACATATTCAGGTATACTTCAAGATGAAAAACAAAGCACACAAAAATGGAATTTTAAACAGTACAATCTGTTAGATTTTATACTTCTTATTGAATATTGATTATAATAGTAAACACCTATCTTACATTATACCAAATAATTGCTCTAGTTTAGAACCAGTAGCCCTAGGGGAACATGTAACAATTCCTTATAGTTCAGTGTATTTGCAGTAGAGACTATTTTTTCAACAATTATATAAAAACACTGCCACAGGGTATATGTTTTACTTTTAAAAATAGCATCTATTACTGTCACTAAATAACACCATATTCTCAATTTTGTTAGCAGTAGTAGACTTTCCTGAACCCAAACAACTCTTACAAAACACTCAGTACTGGATCATCTCCACTATCCATTGAATCACTAGGAGTGAAGCTGGCTGTCCCTCCTTGGGCAAATCCTGATCTGGTTTAACATTTTAAGAATGTGAAATTTCAAGAGTGAGATAAAGCATGCTGGAATTCCACACACAATAAGGCTGCAATAAAAAGTGCTGCTTGGTTCTGTTCCCCCTCTATCTTGGTTCTTCATCATGTCTGTGGCTGTGGAGATCCATGCCAGAAATAACTAGAAATCTAGCTTGTTAAGAAGCACGGGAAGGGGGGAGAGGGAAGTGTAGAGAGAGAAGAGAAAAAGAGGAAAAGAGAATCATAGAGACTCTTCAGAAACCTCAAAAGATAAAAAGAACAGAATAAGAAAGCCAGTGATGAAGAGTACTATAAGTACATTCGAACATATTTGACATTTTTTCCCCTATAACTGACACATTTCTATTTGTACATACTAAGTATCTGCATCCTGTTATATTAAAAAGTAGTTGAAATCAAAGAAAGGCTCCTTCCAAAACATAAGGCGGCATCAGAAAAACTTGATATATTGTTGCTCAGAAAGTAACAACAAATTTAATGCTGACTGCATGGGCATTAAAGCTACAATAGAATTCTTCACCCAAGACAAAAAAATCTGAATATGATTAGTCAATACCATCAAAGTTTGCTGCATGAGGACGTTAACCTCCAAAGAACTATAGTGAGGTTATTTTACAAAGGGAGTAGTCATTATAGGCCGAAAAAAACTTCAGTCAACCTAAAATACCAGCTACTTACAGCTTATGTCCTGGCCCCTTCAAAGCATAGGCCTTGTTTTTTCAGTCCTCCAGAAAGTTTCTTCAGTTATTCTGCATTTTTATTGTCCTTCATACAGATTCATATATGAATATATCTCTTCAACAGACAAGAAAAGAAAACCACAACCAACCACCACCACCAAACCACCAGACCTGTGCTGAAGCATCCTGTTTAAATTATAACCACCATAGATAACCAGGCATATCCAGCTTCTGCTTTGAGTGACTGTTTCTGATTGCCTCACAAACCAGTCTTTTGTATTCAATCAATAACATACAAAAGGACTTAAGGATTTCAATGTAAAACCTCTCTTCCTTTCTCTTAGGTAAATATTGCTTTATGGAAGCAAAAGCTTGGGCAGGCTTTGGAAGGTAGTTGATTTTTGCTATGGAAAAAAAAAAAGAAGGAGCTAGGAAAGAAAATGTTCACCTCCATCCTCTATGGAGAATCTCCTTTCTGGACTTGGGGATTTTCAATTTTGGGCAAAAGCAGCTTGCTGCCGTAACACACTCAAAAAACACTAAAAAATCTATGGGTTCGTAACAGCAAACTTGGCTTCACCAGAAGTACATGCAAACTGGCATGCCAGGAAACCTACCGGGGTTTTAAATCATTGCAAAAGAGGATTAAAAAAAGAGAATATTCAAAGGAGTAGTAAGCACGGGAGACTGATGTTTGACCCCTTACCTGACTGAAAATGAGCTACTTTGTCCTCATTGTTACTTTGAGCCAAAGAAGCATTAGCCAACGTAATTATTAGGCACATTTCATCACTTCTGGTAAACAATCCAGTGCTTCAATAAAATTACAGTGAGATGCATTAGACTCAGCTTTTGCAGCCAAGTGTTTTTGCAGAGCTACTGGAAGGAGCAAAAAACCAAAACTATGTCTACACAAGATGTAATTCTATCTAAAAGAAGTGAAAAATAATTGGCATTTCTGCAACTAAGGTTGTGCACACTAAAAATATGTTGCTAATAAATAATCTTTTATTGTTTGCTTGTTTGTTTTAATAACGCAAGTCTAAAAGTCATTCAAAAGCTAGACTTGAATTACTAAATTCTTGCAGGGTAAGAATTACAATGAATAGTTAGGAAAGTTGTGGTGCAGAAGGGATATAATGCACCATAATTCAGAAAAAGAGCTGACACAGAATAAACTGGAAACTTTGCTGTAGAAACCATTGGTGTTTCATGTACATTCATTCATCCACATACATACAAATGCATACACTAATTGTTTTGAGGCCACAGTTTAGGTCTCCTCACACATATTAAAGTAACCTAAACATAAGAATTGAGCAACATAAAAGATTATCAAGAAGAAAGCCTCACCATTGGTGTGTCTTACCTGATGGAATTAAAATTACACAGTAGCCCTTCACTTCTGAGGTTGATCAGAAGCTGTATTATATTTACTACACCATGAACATAATAACCTGAGAAAGAATATTAGCATAAACTATTAACCCACTGTGGAACAACTCTGAGAGAGGCTATCTTTTAAAAAAGAAAATGGTCACATTAGAACAGATAAAAGCTTTGGGGAGAAAAGCCGTGCTGAACAACTGGGACCAAAATTGCACCATTCATAGATACCATAGTTGGACTTCAACAGGAAGAATTCAGAGCACATGAAAAATACAACAAAAACTTAGGAAACCAACTGAAAATGGGAGTACAATCAGGCTATCTGAAAGCACACTTGTGTGAATTAAACAGATCATATTCCAAAAGGTTCCCATACCTAATTAATAGTACTAGAAGACACTGAACAGGAGAGATTTTAACACATGCCATCTGCCCTGTGCTTACAAAGAATTGCCTAGTCTCAGCTAATAAAATACAAACATACAAAATTTTCTGTATACAAACAATCAGAAAAAACCTCACTGATTTCTCCTCTCCTCCTTCTGCTCTGTAATAATTCCAATTAAAATAAATTATGTTGTTCTTCATGCAGTTTACAAACTCATAACCTGAGCAGGAAAAAAATAAAATGAAAGCAAAAAGCAACCTACCATTTAGCCAGCCACCAAATAGGCATATATAAGATACCATAATCCTCTTTCTACACTTAACAGATACAAGAGCGCTCTGATAATGCAAGAATCAGGGGATGTTATTTGCTTATGATACTTTAAAATTGTAACTATGAATGCACTTGGCATCTCTTGGGAGAAAGAAAACAAACCAAACCAACAAAAAGCAAACAAAACCACAAGCAAACAAAAAAAACCCCACCAAAACCCCAAAACCAAACGCATCTTAATTTGGCAGTTTCTCTTTCAGAGCTGACATCTGTCTGTCTCCTTACTGCTCAAAATAAAAGGCAAGCTTTCTGCATGCAGGCTCCAGATCACTTGCTCAATTGCTACCCTCAAACCACAGCATGCAAGGGCTGCGTTCCACCTAAGGACTATTTGTGTTGGCTGCCACAAACAGAGATGTCTGTGCTCAAGAGGGGAGAAGGGAGCATTTTCAGGCTGTGAAGCTGATTTCACTGGAAGTGTTTGCTAACAGAGATGTCAATGAAGTAAAGGAGTTTCAATACCTGAGTTAACTAGCTGTTGCTCCATGACCCCGCAGCCCAGGACCTCCATCCATTCTCCTTGGAAGTTGATCTCCATCTCAAAGGAAGGGTGAGTAAACGGAAAGTAGCAGTCTACCCATCTGACTTGCAGTCCTGCAGCAGTGTTTAAAAAAATAAATAAGTATGAAGGGTATATGCTTAAAAGCCATCCCTTCAACCATCTGTAAAACTTGCCCTTCAACTAATGACACCAATTACCACAATCCTGAGAGAAAATAAATAGCAAACAAACTACTTCACAACACTTGCGCAAGGCGATAAATCTTAAAACTTGTGGGAAAAAATGATCATGTCTTCTCTAATATAAAAAACACTTTGTGAAATTCAAGCACCCTTTGAAACCAAATCAATCATTTGTCAAACTCTAGCAACCACCTGGCATCATAAAAAAATGAGGCAAGATCATGGGAAAGTCAGTAATTTTGTTATTCCTTATACTACAAAATGACTAACTACTCATAGCAAAAGCTAAGTCTTTAATTTTTACTTAGTATTTTAGGGATCAATTAGGCAAGTAATTTTTTCATCAGAACCTATTTAAAATACGAAGCTATTCCCTCTGTACGTGTTTAAATATGGAAGTTAAAAATAGATACCAATACACGCAAATAGAAATAAATATACACAGAGTTGTACATTATTAAGATCTGCTATATACCAACACATATGGAGTATTCTGGACACACGAGACAAGAGTTTAACGTTGTGTGGATGTTACACCTAAGAGAAAGGTAGGTACCAGTGGACAATTTTCCCTTCTCCGCAGCTCAGCACCACTACAAGTACCACTGCGCAAAGCGAGGAAACCCCAGGAATTTCACAGCAGCAAAAGAGGACAAGCTTGGTGTCATTGGCAAACTCGGTGAGGGTGCACTCAAGCCCACTTGTCCATGTCACCAAAAAGGTGTTGAACAAGACAAGTCCCAACACCGATCCCTGAGGGACACTAGTCATTATTGGTCTCCACCTGGATCATTATATTTGATGAGTTCTAGTTCTTGCAATAATTTACACAAGCTTTGTTTTGTTAAATAAATTTTTCTAGTCATTAGGTGTCAGGAAAAAAGTCTCAGAAACATGAACAATAAAAACTCAAAGGAGAACTGAACTGCAAATGCTGGGACTTAATGCCTTATCCTCAGGAAGCCCATCTTTCCCTTCAGTTAGGCTAAATGCTAATCAGCACATTAGGATCATTAACAACCACACAGGTCCAGTTTCAAAAGGGGCATAGAAAAGACTGGGTGATGGTAACTTAAACACTCCGGGTTTGATTTTCAGCCTTCCAGTTTGTTTTTGTATTAGGAACTTACACCATGAAATTGCATGATTTACAGAGAGTTTTTAAAATATTTTCTGTAGACTCAAGGATCAGATTTCCTTTGATTACTTCTGAAACTTTAAATATGCCTACAGAAACTGAAACAGTAAGTTACCACAAAAGCAGACATATATAGCCAAAATCTAAAATACCTAATAGTCACAGGGAACTTTTTTGGATGCTACGAACTTCCATTTGGAGAGGCAGGTTTCCAACACACACACTCGTACTTCTAAACCTTTTCTCTTAAAAATCAATCTTAGGAAGTTATATGAATGATAAAAAAGTGTTTTGGTAATTTTACACACAGAACTCCTAAACCCGGAAGCATTAGCAATTATACTACTCCTAACTGTGCTGCGACTCACAGCAATTACTTTATTGCTTTTTTTTGTTCGCATACCAGGAAAAGACTACACAGATCAAAAAAGTCCTGTGTGTACAACAGTATAGTGCGCAGAACAGATTTTTGTAATTTCCCAGTCCTGGTACAAATGCATTTTTAATCCTAGGGCTGTACAACTCTGCATTCACTGCAAAGCCACGTACATATAAAATGTCTTCATTGTGCTTGCAAAATTTGCAACTGCAGCAAGAATGACATTGAATATTCAAGTAGTTTCATGTGTGGTAACAACATTTGGACGATGGTTTCTTTTTAATCCTCTGCTTACTCCAAAATGAAGCTCTGGGAAAGAAAAGATTTCAATGGGTTTTGCTCTTCATTAAAATAAGCTTTAAAAGGTAAAAAAAATGAATTAAAAGCTCTTTTTAAATTTTGAACTTTAATGCATATTAAGCACTTTAGAAGCATTTGTTCTAAATGCAAATAAAATCTGAATAAAGCAAATTCACGATGAAGAATCAACTTTCACCTTCTTTCTGTTCTCTGAATTAATAGTTAATACGATATACCACAATAATTTTATTCATGCAGTAGCCAAGACAATTGGGAATACCTCTGTAGTTTACATTCAAGTGTTCTTTCACACTTTTGGCTCTGGAAGACTTTATTGAAAAACAGCGGGTGCTCATCCTTAAGCAAGATTAAGCTTTCCAACTGCATTTCTATAGACTGTCACAGAATAAATGGGTACATTTATTATTTATATACAAAATATTGTCTTGGTGCTCAATATATTCCCAAGGAATAAAGGACATAGCTCACACTCGGATAATTGAACCACTAAAGTCTTAAAAGGATTATAAAGATGAGGCTTTCTGTAGTACTATACAATTTACCTGATTAGGCCTAATTTATTTCCTCATGTACAACCTACGAAATGCAGACAAAAATTACCTCTTCTAGAAGTAATCGAGTAATCTCTAGGCCAAGAGATGCATATCCATCTTAAAACACAGAGGGTCTTTGAGACAAGAGAGGCACAGAATCACAAAATGAAATATATAAACCTTTAGAATCAGTTTTAAATAATAAGTTTGATGGCTTTGTAACAGTAGCAACGGAAAGTAAGTGAGATACATGATTCAAAGAAGAAAAAAAATAGAGTACAGCTAAAGAACATACTGAGAATTCTTGCATAAGATAAACCATTGTAGTTGACTTAGCTCTAGGCCTTTATGACCTTAGTACAAAATGACTGTAAGAAAAACAGGCTAGAAGAACAGGACATAAGGGTAAGGAGTATCTGGAATGGCAGGTGTCCAGGATGGGCTGCAGTTAAACTAACCGGTAAGTAGAAGGACAGGATGATCATTATGTCTATAGTGTTAATGAACCAATTAAGCTGGTATAAGCATCTGCTGTGCGTGCTTCAAAGGCTGCCAGCAGTGATGAAGATTGCTGGAAAAAGTAAACGACCCTTGGAGACCACCACCACACTTTCATACGCATGAAGTGAACTTTCTGGAAAATGATGCAATCCATATGTAGCCTCATGAATATGTATGAATGCCCAGTGGCTATATAAGGACGGCTTGTATGGCAATACAGAGAAACACATTATGAGGAGCTATCCCCCGTGTCTCCCGGCTCTGCAATGAAGAATACCTGCTTGCCAACTTAAAACTTTGCTGGCAAGTTTGCTCCTGGAGTTTTCTCCAAATGATCTTAAAGGAACACAGTGCTGCATCAAACCAAACACTGATCAACAGACACAAACACAGCTTCACAGTGTTCACAGGAATCCTCCCAGTAGGTACACCTCCATTAGTAACTGTGGTGGGTTGACCCTGACTGGACGCCACATGCCCACCAAAGGTGCTCTGTCACTCCCCTTCTCAACTGGATGGAGGACAGAAGATACAATGAAAGGCTCATGGGCAGAGATAGGGACAGGAAGAGATCACTCACTCACCCGTCACTGTCAGGGGCAAAACAGACTCGAGCTGGGGAAAGTATTTAATTTATGACTGATCAAGTCAGAGCACAGTAATGAGAAAACAAAAATTAAATCTTAAACCACCTTCCCCCCACCTCCCTCTTCCTGGGCTGAACTTCACTGCCAATTTCTCTGTCTTCTCCCTCCATAGCCGCACAGGGGGACGAGGAATGGGGGCTGAAGTCTGTTCATCAGACTTTGTCCCTGTTGCTCCTTCCTCCTCAGGTGGAGGACTCCTCACACTCTTGTCCTGCTCTAGTGTTGGGTCCCTCCCATGGAGACACTCCTCCATGAACTGCTCCACTGCGGGTCCCTTCCGTGGCATGCAGCCCTTCAGGAGCACTCTGCTCCAGCATGGGTCCCTTCCCCCCTCTTACTTCCTCCCCCTACTTCTTAACTGTGTTATCCCAGAGGCATTAGCACCATCACTGATGGGCTCAGCCTTGGCCAGTGGTGGGTCCCTCCTGGAGCCAGCTGCACTGGCTCTATCAGTTGCAGAGGAAGATTCTGGCAGCTTCTCACAGAATTCATCTCTGCAGCCGCCCCCCACTACCAAAACCTTGCCACGCAAACCCAGGTCACTGTCTTGGACATCTCTTCTCTGCGTTCATCTGGAAGCATTTCTTTCCCATGTTTCCAGAATCCCAGAAGGGAGCTTAATTGCTTCAGCATCCTCCTCATGCAAAGTGTACCTGGGGTGCTGGATGGCTGAATAACCTCTCATGCACTGAGAGCCATTACCATTTGAATTAGCGACATGAGGATAACAGGCGATTATCCCATTTAACAGCTGTTGAGTGCTGTTAAAGGAACACCTTCTAGAAGAAGGAAGAAAAATGTAGTGGATTTTTCTTTTTAGAAAGGGATTCCCTGTCTCCTATGAATACTGGCGTCCTCTTGTGTTTGAAAAGTAGCACGATTTCCAAAGGAACACATTATCATCTTTAAATCTCTTCTCGGTAGAGAGGCACCCACAGAGTGCCAGCAGACGACAGTGAGAAAGTGGAACTGTCCCCGAACAGAAGGGGAAGTGGTTCTGGGCAATTGGGAGCCAGTAAGCCAAGCATAAAAGGAAGGAGTCAGAATAAAGCTGCAAAAAGAAGCACAAGTTAAAGCATCCCCTCTGCTCTGGAGCAATTCAGCCATAGAGGACACGCATGCAATGGGCCTGATGGCTATTCATGGTGAAACATAGCTGTTTTAAGGGGCAGGATGGACCAGGCCCTAATTACAGCCCCCAGAGTAGTATAAGGATGAACAAAAATATCCTCTCTCAGGATTTGGCTAGAGGCAGAGAAGTGCATTTTGAAAGTGTAGAATCTATCGTATGTATCACAAAAGAAAACCTTCCTGTATGCAGGGCACTTTTTCAAAAGAAGACTTAAGTGAGAAGGAATTATTACAGTTATTAATGTAGGTGACGCTTGACTCTGCAATAGAGAAAAATCTCTGCCAAGGTCCATGGTCCTCATCATCACAAGGAAGCGTTGTCTGGACTCCAGCATCAAAGATGTTAAAACATAACTCTCCTTGTCTCCCTCATGAGTCTTAAACATGACTCATTTTGAGGCTTTGCCTTTCACACTAAGCTGAACAAACTAAGGTTGCTCCACTTTCTCAAGGATTTCACCTACGCCAGCTCCCACTGGGGTGCTGGTGGTAGGCCTACCAGCCTTCAGAAGGTCTGGCAGCTCATTCAGGTGTGTTGCTGACTCCCTTTCTGAAAGCTGTCTCAGACTGGGTGCCCTGAGATGTTTGTGGATCCCCACAGAGAGCAGCATCTCACACAAAACAGAAATAAACGCCCCAGGCTTTTTTCTTTATTGGAGAATGAAGGGGCACAGAGCACAGGGAAGTAGGCAAAGCAAAGTGGCTTTTTTGTTCCCACATCATGCTTTTGGAGGGCAGGAATGCTGTGCTGGATCAGTGCAGCAGTGCTGAGTAGCCAGGGCTTTCAGGCCAAGGAAAGCACTTCACATGAGACATTTAGGGGTTAAGCTGCCTGGAGAAGGACCTTCTTTCCAACCACCTTTCAGTGACTTGCATCCTGTTGCGAAACCCAAGGCTCAAATCCTTCCCAAAGCTAACTGGCAGAGCTATCACTGGCCAGGTTCACCTGCATGACAGGCTCTCTGCTGAGCCCAGAGCCAGTGGCATGAGGTGTGCCTTGGGGCAGGTTAACCCTGCGGGGTGAGAAAATCAGTGTACATGGTGAGGTTGTCCCTGAGGCAGAAGAGACGTGAGTGGGCAAACAGAAGTGTTTCTCTAGCCTTTTCTGTGCAACTGGCTGGTTTGGCTTCCTCTAGGCTTGAGGGGGACAAAACTTCTCTAACAAGCCAGAGGAGCCTATGGGGTAGAAGTTTTTCACACATTTTTTCCATCTTTTTCAATACAATTTTTGTCATCTCTCTCTCTAGTCTTTCTTTTTCAATAAACATTCTCTGAGGTGGGTGCAGTGGCAACACCTCAGCACAGGTGAGGATATAGAAACATTTATAATGTTAAATAACAGCCTTCCTGTTATTTCCTCCCTAATTACTCTTACCCTCTGTGATGACCACTTATGGTCTAACTAATGTAAGCTTTATTTCCACACAAAGTAGTGGCAACAAAGATGAAGATACCCGTTTTTTACGTTACTTGTTTCTAAGCAGGCCTCTTTCATACCATCCTTACCACTTATCTGACCATTAAATCTGCAAATACATGCAAATGGTATTTACTGTGTTGTTACATGTACCTCGAAGCAGATGGTGAGCCAGTACCACAGCTCACATTTTTGCACCTTTATGAAACATCTGGGGAGCTGCATTAAATTTCTGCCTGGCCTGGGGCTTCACACAGACCTCTGCCTTTGTGGCAAGCACTTCACAACTGCTGCCAACCATTATTCAGGGGTGTTTTTCTTCATAAACTACCAATAAAGGAATGTTGACAACATTTCCTCCACCTCCCTGTCCCCCTCACCCCCCAGTAGTATTTCCAAAAGGCCATGCCAAAGTTTTGAACCATCACTGTGTGCACTGATGGCATCTCAGTCACCTGGGTATCCTCCTGCATTTCCCATGGTTCAGCTGATATGGCAGCATCCCTACGTGCTGCATGTGGGCTGTACAGTGAGACTGATGTGGGGACCTGGGACTGCTGCAGGATGGAGTCCAGGACAGATGGCTGCACCCTCTTTGCTCACTGGCTTGTGAAAAGGAGTGGGAAGCACATCTCACTGCTCCAGGATGTGAGCCGACCTTCTGGAAAGACTCCTCATGACATTAAACCGCCTGAAGGGCCATTGCTAATCACCATAAGGAGATCAGGCAGATCTGTCCTGTAGCCAGGGCTAGCAGCAAGCTGTGTGGGACTTGGGCAACACTGAGGACACCAGGAGCTGCTCTGACTCATGCACGCACAGAGCAGGAGGGAGAGGGCAATGGCAGAAGGGCTTCCCCAGCCAGGGCCTGAACCACAGCCTGTTTGAGAGATGCTGAAGTCCTCTTGCTGTGGTGGGCATCTTTGCTATGCTATAGCCACTGTCAGGGCAAAAGTCCATGCCAGCCCACAGGATGAGCCACCAGCTCGTGTGGTTTGTCCCACAGGCTTGCTCATTGCTTGGGGACACAGTGTTTGCTGGCCCCACATGCATGCCCTGCTCAAAGCCTGTGGGGTTAAACGTGCCGGATGTGTGTTGCTAGCAGAAGTGAAACCCACCTGTGGAGTTTGCTTGGGAGAGTCCTCCCTGCTGATGAGTTCAGGAGTGAAGCAGCACTGAAACCTACTCATGCTTCCTTGGGCAACACCCAGGCCTGGGGGAAATCTCCCAGGAGATCACCCTCAAACACACACACAGAGCCCTCATCCCAGAGCTCTGCCACCAGGAACAGAGGGTTGTTAGGCAGAAAGGAAGAATGTACTGAAATTTGGCCTGCATGATGCGAATGTCTTCTTCTGGCAATGTTACCATAGGTCCCCTTTTCAGAGAGAAGTAGATGTATGACATATCTGACTTCTGCTTTGAGAGGGGATGAATCACACCTTCAATACATCTGTTTCTCAAGTGGATCTGACACCTGTATGGCCAGATTAATTACTCCTTCACCTCACAAAGACTCCTTTCTCATCTCTGTAGCCTTCATTGCCGTTCCTCCCTGCAGCACCCACACTCATTTTCATGATCTTTCCTCTTTTTATCACTTTGGTTTTGGAGGCCTGATATGGCTTACTCCTTCCCTTCCATGTGGTCCTTCTTCCTCCAGCACAGTGTCTCATGGCATCATTCTCCCCTCTCTCCTCCATGGAACCTCTGCTTCTCCACAATGCTGAGTTTCTGCCTCTTTTTGTCTGGCACAATATATGGTAATTCCCAATCTTCCTACGCACAGATATCCTCATGGTCTCTCCTCCCCACGCCCTCTCTCTTCCCCTAGGCAATGGCTTGCTTCCTCTTTGCTGAACCTGGTCCTTCGGGAAACACCCAGAGGTGCCGGTTCCCCCAGGCTCTGCCTGCACAGCAGGCTCCAGCCCAGCATGCCATCACCCAGCTTAGCTCCCAGCCAGCCAGCAGTCAAGTGCTGGTGAACAGACCTTTGCGAGCAGAAGCAGCAGCTTTGTTGGGAAGATGCTTATCTGATGTAACATGCCATTTTAGAGGGCAAAAAGGGCAGTCTTGACACTGCAGTCAGTACACCTCCCTGGGATTCACCGGGCTTCCTTCTCTTCATGTTCCCCACTCCAGCCAAGGCCAGGCACAGGAGTACCCATTGCACATCCCCTCTGTCCTCAACCAAGCGCAAGACTCTTCAGAGCTCTTTCTCCAGCAGCTGCTGAGTTGAGGGATCCCTTTATAACCTTATATCTCTCACACAGGGGTGGGCAGGTAAACTGAAACCCTGCTCTGAAACCCTGAAGTGTGATGCACAGTGGTGAGCTCAGCTGGGAAGCTCAGCACACTTGGGTCCTGTTCTCCCATCTAGTGCTGGACTTGTTCAGCTGGGAGTGGACCTTCTTTCAATTCAGCCCCTGGCTCCCAGTGCCCCATTGAGCCCTTTCTCTTCTGCTATTTCAGACACAGTGGTGGGAACTGCTGGGAGAAAAGACATTCAGGCCGCAGGCTGTTTTCCCTCATGGCTGAGATGTGGCATTTATTACCTCTTTCCCTGAGAAAACACAATTCCCCAGGGTGACCACTCTCTGACACTGTCCCACTGTTGCAGTGATGGCTGACAGATGCTCTTTCAGCTCTTGGGTAGTATCCAGGCCATTTTGATAGCGAGATACATTGGAATAAGCAGACATACATGTCAAGGAGAGCTGTCTGGGGAAGACGTCAGTGTTTGGAAAGAGGGTGTTTACCTGGGCGCCACCTCAGAGATGTCTGTCATGTATCTTGGATTTAATCAAGGTACCACTGGCAGCACTGATGCAGACCAAGTCGCAGCATGCTAAGTTCTAAAACCGTATCTCTATATAGGCACCCACTTTTGAATGCATGGACATCTGCTGATTTACCTCCAGACCAGAGAGAATGGTGCCTATTATTTCTTCCTGCCACAGGAGACATGATGAAGTCTGCTAATAGCCTTTGCATAGAGCCTAGAGTGAGTATGCTCTGGACATCAGTTCTGTGGTTCTCAGCTTGGGGGTGTCAGCATGGTGTTGTTCCTGAAAGTATGGCTCCATGTTGCACTGATCTACAGATGCCCTGCTCTCAAACACACACAGGCATCCGTGTGAGAGGGGAGATGCCTCTCTGGCACAGGCGTCAGCCAGATGGCAGCATGCCTTTGACCGAGAGGAAAGGAATGCAGCATCTCCTGGTGACTGGGAAAGCTTGGGTGGTTTTGCACATGGGAAGCTGCTTTAAATGTGTTTCCTCCCACCGCCTGGCCTTTTGTTTTTCAGCCATACTTGATGCTGCCGTTGGAAAGCTGAACTCCCCAAAAATGAACTTCCTCTCCTACTATAAACTGACCCTCGAGGGTTGCTATAGTGACTGCAGAGCAGCCAGCGAGCTGTGTAAACACTCCCTCCTGCTTCCCATCACACTGCGCCCGAGTCCCAGCCGCGGGATGTGTTCAGCAACCTGGATTATGCAGGCAGTTGTGAAATGCAAACCCAACGATTTCTGTGCTTCCTCCCACTTCCCCTGCGGGAAGGCAAACACATCAGGCTGGTAGCAGGCACCAACACGCCTGTCCCTGATGAATTTGGGCACATGGAGCGGTACCGCAGAAACCAAACCCAGACATTCACCTGGGGGGCTTGAGCAAGATGTGGAAATGCATGGTGCAACTGGAGCCTCTGAACATTCAATTCCCCTCACCTCGCTAACTATTGAGCTTCCAGCTGTGTGGGGCTAGCCGTTTGGTACACACACACAGCTCCTTCGGTGTAATTAATTGAAACAATCAAACAAGTGTGAAATCCATCGGTTTCTGGGTTCTCTGATGCTCACTTTGATGTCAGCTCTTCCTCTTGCGTTTTCTTTTTATTTCTTTTTCAATGCATGTCTTTAAAGTCTAAAGCTGACTCTCTGAGTCACTTCCCAAGCGCTGATGCTTGTGGGTGACTGTATCCATCCCCATAAAACCAGGTCAGGTGTTTCAGCAGCAGTAGCCTGTGTGACACACTGAAGCACCCAGGGAGGTGCTTCCCAAGTAAAGTGGGGTATGCATCCCCTAGGGCTACTGCAGATGTTCTAAACCAGCAGGTACTCCTTAGCCAAGGATTTTGCGAGAGGTGAGGGAAACCACCCTGCCAGGAGGAGGCAACCAGCTCTGCTCCCACCACCTCTGATTTCCAGCACCACCAGACCTTCAAACTAACACAGTCTTCAACCCTGTCTCATTAATGAGACCTCCCCTTCCCTCTCCCCATGCCTGCAGCCAGGTCTGGCACAGGCAAGCAGAAGGGCCTAGGCTCCAAGCCGCCACACTGAGAAGCACCTTGACATGGTGTGAGTCACATCATCAAGAGCTAAGGCTGCCATCCCACCACAACAGACATGTGCCTGCCTCTAAAAACATAAAGCACATCGTCTCCAAGGTCTATGAAATGATGCCCCTGCTCTGTGTCGTCAGGAGGGCCCATTCAGAAGTGCCAGACATCCTGCAAAACACCCGCTGGTGGCAATTGCCAATACACGCTTCTGGTTTACTACTAAGAGACTTCCCAGCATGAGGTTGGAGGACCTGTGTTGTCCTGCCTTTATATGTCTGGGTACCACTGACCATGCCGAGTCATACCTTTGAGCAGGCAGCTGGCTATACAGGTTGTCTGTATAGGGCTGACTGGGTGTTCCCTGAATTTCCATCCTTTCTGGTGCATCTCAGGGCATGCACAACCTCTGCAGGCAAGGATGCTGGCAGATGTGGGAGTGAAGGTTGTGCTTGTCTGTAATCCTAAACATATCCTGATAATCCCAGCCTGTGACTCAGAGCTGGGGGGATGCAGAGGGTCAGTGTCACCTGCTCATCCACCACAGTGAGTCATTGCACCCCAAAGAGAAAAGGAGCCTTAAAGCCTCAGTCTGACAGCTGTGAATGATGGCAACAGGACATGTTACACAAAGTGTACTAAATCAAAGGCAATTCTATTATGCAATACATTACAATACTTGGTCCCTATAGTGTCTCACTTAACAGATGGCAGGGGCTGAGTCTGATTAAACAGGGTTTTCCCAATCAGTCGTAGAGATAACCAAGAGGCAGGCAGAAGCATAAAGTGACACATAGCTTGGAGCGCCTTCTGGATCTTCCAGGGTTTGTCCTTCTCAATTCAACGTGCTTTCCTTGATACGTCATTCAAACGTAGATCAGCTGAATTAGTTGGAGTGAGTACATGGTCTTTCTTGCTCCTATCAAAGATACTGCTGGGCTCTCCACTGCTAGCTCCAAGACTGCCTCAGCATCAAGGGGTGCTGCAAGCCTGCCTGCACTGGATGCAGAAGACTTGATGAGACCAGTAAGGCAGTAAAGACATTGAAATAAACAGCCTGTGAATCTCCTATTCATGTAGGGCTTTAGAAGGTTGAAGTGGGTCACATGCATCTGTGAGTAGCTGGGGGGAAGGGAGAAAGGGGGAAGGAGGACAGGCAAAGCAGATCTGCTTTGGCAACTCTGGGAGATCAAAGATTGCCAGTCAGGTGAGTTTCTTGGTTTTCTTTACAAGAAATCTTAATCCCTGATGGGGAATGGGACAGCCTCAAATGATGACGCATCTGAATAATGTCCATAGAAGTAGTTAACACCCCGAATGCTTTACAAGTTGCTGAAATGCCTGCAAACCTCCAGAGTCTGGGGGTCTTTAGTACTCTTTTTGATAATTCTGCTTGGGAGGGCAAATCTGGGGGCCTTACAGAACACAGCACCAATTAGGTTTCCAAGCCCAGTTAGCCAGCATCAGGGCTGCACCTCAGTGGAACACCTGATGGGGCATGGAGGCACAAGTAGGCACTGCCTGATTTTACCTGCAGTCTTGGTGTGAGCATGGTAGGTACTAAAGAAGCCTAAAAGAAGACAGTGCAAGGGAGCTTTCAAGACTTTTCTGACTCTGGCTCTGATCCAGCTGCAAATGGTCCAGGGATGCCCTTTCCAGATGTGGTCTGACACTGTGTCTGTCCGGGGAAGCTGGAAATTGCTGGGGCAGGGAAGAGAGGAGGGGGCATGATTATTCAGTTTAAAAAGGAGGGGAGGTTTGTGAGGGTTCTGTGAGGTCTCCCTGCTGCAGGGAGTGTGTTTTTAGAGGTGCCTCTGGCTGTGGATTGCGAGTGGCTGGTCGGCGCTGCGGTGAGCTGCTGCTGCCTCCCAAAGCCACAGCAGCATTGTGAGGCTGCAGACGTGCAGAACAGCTCACGCCAAGGCTGCGCGCTCACAGGTGATCTCTCGGTCTGTACATTTTCCAGTGGAGCTGGCAGCAGCTCCTGCGGTGTGCATGCTTCGTTGGCTATCCAAAGAAGGAACGGGGCGGGCGTTGATCCAGTTGAGGCGGTTTCAAGGAGAGAAGGCAGGAAGGAAAATCACCAACTTTGACATATGTAGATCCCTGCAGGTCTCTCTTATTGTAGCCTGGTGGGATGTCAGGGTGCACAGACACGACCCATGGCTGCTTTGCCTCCCTTTCAACCCCTTTCACACAGATAGCAGTGCAAGCCCGTTTCTGGCATACCAGGAAATCCTGGTTCTTGCTATTATCAAGGAGGGAGCGTGCAGTTATACAACTTCAAGCTGCCATCAGTGGGACCCACAGGAGGGAGGGGGGAAATAGTTCACTTGGAAAGGAATGCTGCAGTGTAGGGCAGTGGTTTTGACATGCTGGAGTGAAACTTGGCGTAGGGGTACAGAGGGAATTTGTTTGCCCAGTTGACGTGGCACTTGAGCAAGAGATTAAATGAAATGGCAGTAGAAATCTTGAAAGATCATAAGAGGCGGCAAGCTAGCGTGAGGCATGTGTCTGCAGCCCTTAACGCAGGTTTCATCATTCCGGGTGTCCGTAGCTTTCTAACAACTATTACTTATCTGACTCTCTCACCCTCTTTTCCTGCCAGCACACATGAGAAACCAACTGTGTGCATAGTCCCACCCAGAACAGGGCCTCCAACTTGACAAGAAGAAATGAAGACCCAGGGCTCAGTGGCCTGAATTGTTTGTCAGCCATCTGCAACGGCAGAAATCTGCTTACTTTTCTGAGCATATTTATCTACTCCAGTGTGCCAGGAAGAATGTAGTGTGGTATAGCAGCCATGCACAGCAATGGCAAATATTTGTTCCTAGTAAAAATTTGCTTGCTACTTGTCTTCATTTGCAGTAGATCTCCCATCTTAGAGCAGATGTGGGGTCTGGGGTGTTCTTCTGAAATGTCACTCATTAATGACTGAGACTTAAAGAGAGCACTTCAGTGGAAAGGCTGGGAGAAATACAGATGTGCACCAAGAAGCATTAGGTGTGCATTGGATTAACACCTTTCCTTCTCTCCTCACTTTCCCAACAAGTCCCTGCCAAGGGCTTGACTTCTAAACAAAGCATGCTAAACCTTCGTCTTGGTAGATTATTTCTTCTGGGGCAAGTTCCCCATCGCTCTCTTTCGTGCTGTGCTTTCAGCCGTTGTTTTTGTAGTCTGCCAGCACAACCTTGAGAAAAAGGACTTTGGCTGAGAGCTGAACACACAGTACCAGCTGTACTGATTTCCACCTCCTGGTATGTAGCAGTGGACTTTCACACTGTGCCTTCTTTTCCTCCCCCAGGCTGAAATCTCTCACCAAGGCTTCTGCTCTTCTGCGTGGCTGAATCCACTCAGCCACGGGAAGCAGCAGGTTTAGGCTCTTGCAGCTCCACTGTCAGGATAGGAACCCCTTGTCAGGGTGCAGGCAGCCACATGGGATGAGGGGCTGAAGGAATCAGAGGAATGTCGATGTTCCAGCAAACTTGGGGATGAGCAAGGGAAGCTGGAATGCACAATCAGATCAGGGAAGAGGAGGAAGCGAGCGGAAAAGGGAGACACCATGTGATAGATGGGGTGGAGAGCAAAAGGGCAGTGTGAAATCACGCAGGGGATGGGCAGGATCTGAAGAATAAGGCAATAAAAGATGAGGGAGTTTTATAAGTGTCTCACTCTCTAGGGATCTAGTAAGAAATTACACATCTCCCCCTCCATCTCTGACTTAGACTGTAATTTGAGAAGAAAAAGCCTCAAAAGATATTTTAGTGACAATCTTTTCCTGTTGTGGAATCAGGTTCTTGCACTATGAGGTTTTTCTTCTTTGCATTCCTCTGGTTATAGTAGTGAAGTAGATTAAAACCAAAAGCACCATATTTTGCAGTTTGCCACATGCTTTGCTGCCCTGTCCTTTTCTCTTTTCTTCTACTCTGGCATGGAGGGACTCGAAGCGCAGACTTCCCCTCCTTAGCAGCAGTTTTCACTGACCTCATCAGCTGCATAAGGCAGTGTTGTTACCTGGCAGTTATGATGCTCTTAAACAAGGGTTTATGAGAGACACAGGTCCTTTGTGTGAATAGAGGGAAACAGGATGAAGAAATTGAGTAATGCCAGAATAGCAGCATGTCTGGAACAAAGGCTTGGAAGGGTGATGTGGGAAGGGGGATGCCACAGCCTCCTCCTCAAACATTCTCCAGGCACTGGGACATGATCCGGGAAGTCCTCATTGTCCTAGTGTCACTCATCTGTAAAGTCTCCTCATCCCGTCATATGGCCTGCAGATACTGGTGACCATTGACTTCTCTCACCTTCTTTGCCTTCTCATGCCTCAGAAAAGGCTGTCAAACTGTATTTCTACCCTGTCTCCCCTCTTGCTACTGTTTGTCTCTCCAAAATGTACCGAGCGCACCTATTTTCCCTGGCAGTGTGTTGATGAACTTCTATTTGTATCCCAGGGGACTTATAAGAATTAGGGTCAGCTTGACATGCGTGGTGTACTGTGTAGAGATATTTACAGCAGCTTGCAATGCTTGTGTTGAGTATGAGAACAGAAGCAATTAGGATCCAGGCCAGTGCCTTCAGTGAATAATAGTCTTGGTTACTTGGAAATATCAGATGGCTTCAGCTTTATGCAGTTGCTATGAGGAAAAAAAGTTAGGTAAACAAAGAAAAAGAATAAGAGGAGGGAGTGGTGGTTTTTTATTGGCATAGTCAAGAAGGGCAGTCAAAAAGAGAGAAAGAAACTAGAAAACAATACCCTGAGTCTTCTCTTGCAGCCGACAGCAGAGAATAGACATTTTCTTTGCGTGTCTTGATGTTTAGTATCCTTGTCCATGGGCACTTTTCGTTCCTGTCCCTCAGAGTGTCCTTGGAGGCCACTTTTGTTATTTGGGTGCTTCACTGTTAAGATTTGTTTCTAATGCCTAACATACTGTCCCTGTCTCCATCACCATGCTGTCCTGGGACCTTCTCCCTGCGAAGCACCTCCACATTTCATAGCCTCCGTGGCAGCTGACAGTACTCAAAAGCACGTCCCTGGGGTCAGCACTCAGCAGTTGTCCCTTTTTTGTGAGGTGTGTCTGAACAGCCCACTTGGCTTCCTCTGGGAGACTGAAGATGTGAGATCCTGAGATGGAAACTGAGAAGGGAGATTGTTTCTGGAGGTTTTATGGATCTGCTATGCTGCCTGTTGCATAGATGTCTTCCACTCCTATGGATAATGGAAGAATGCTTTCAGATTCCTGGAAGTATTTTGTCTTTCCTTGGATAAATAAGATAACCTGAGGGAACCAATTATGCCCTGTTTCTTGGTGCCTAGCTGTGTGAACAGGCACTCAGCCCCCTTTGCCAGACTGGTCTCAGAATCTGTAGTCTTTTATACTTCTGACTGGCAGTGTGGGTCCTGCCTGGATCCAGAAGCTGCGCCGGTAGCTCCTGTGAGTCAGGGGCCTCCATCTGGAGTTTGGAGCTCATCCCTCTTTTCGGGTGCAGCCTAGCCCTGAGCACAGAGGTGGGCACAAGCCTTCCTCGGCACACGGCTGTTCACAAATAACGTGAGCCCGTTTTGTCGTTTTGCCGCCCTGCAAGAAGACCTCTGAGAGCTCTGAGGTGAGGCAGGACTTATCTTCCTCGCAGCTTGTTTTCCCTGCCTGCAGCAGGGGTTGTCTCCTCCCACAGCATTCCCCACAGTGGCCCGTGTTTCCCTCTGGAGATGCAGCCTGTAATGAGATCAGGATGGTGGGACAGCCTTTTAGCAGCCCTTTGGCCTGCTGTAGCAATGGAGGAGGGCTGTCAGTGCACCCGTCAGTGGCACGAGGTTGGGATAGACTTGCCTTCGAGCAGCAATGGAGCTGGTCCTTCCAGGGCACTGTACTCTCGCTTGCGATGACACCAAAAAAGCCTCGGCTCCTTTGCAGGGTGCTGGCACACACGGCTTGCTAGAGCACTGGCAAGTTTTTAAGGATTTGTCAGATGGGAACAGTGGTGGAGAAAAGAAAAGTGAAACCAGATGTTTTTCCTTACAGTTGCTTCATATTCATATGGGGGGGGGGGAGGCAGAGAAGAGAGGCTATAAAAATGTCATAACCCTTGATCCCTGAGGCTCAGCATTACACTCTGCAAAAGCCAGTGCTGTAAATCCGCATCTCTGCCTTGGCAGCCATGGGTCCTGATGGGCAGATACCCTTGTGATAGCTGGAGGGGGGCAGAGCCTTTGCATTTTGTAGCACAAAATGGAGGAAAAAGCCTTTTGGAAGTCAGCACTGATAGGCTACTTTTATGGAATCAGTTATTTTTTCAGATTTCTCTGGGGTGCTTCAGTGCTGAGTCCTGAGGCTGACTGGCAGGCTTAGAAATTTGGGATGTGTCTGCACCGCAATCAATCTATCCTGCAGGCTTGTGCCGATGGAGTGGAGTTAACTTTATTCTCCCCCTCCCAGGCTCTCCTGCCCAGCACAACAAGGGCAGCACAGTACTGGGGTGAGGATCCACCAGTGAAGAATTCATCTAACCTTCCTGGTGGGGTTTTGCAGCCCTTGCTGCCCTGCACAGCTGCAGCTGCGCAGGTCCCTATCACCTCAGCACCTAACCTGGGTACCACTGCAGTGCGGTGCAGTGCATTGCAGTGCCAGCAGTTGTGTAGAAGCATTTCTGGTCAGAAATGCTGGCACGAGAGGAGAGCTGCTAGATGACTCCAGCCATCTCTTTTTACACATCAGTGAGGATACTTGTTGCAGTCAGAAAGCTACCTTGAGGAGTGCCCAGCAGCCCCCTTCCAGGGAAATGTGCGCTTGGGTGAACGCAGAGATGGAGAAGAGGAAATGAAAGTTGTGTATACACATGCCTTGAGCCAAACAAGGATTTAAACAGAAAACAGCTAGGCCTTTTCTGCGCTGTGCAACAACGACTGTGATAACCAGTTATTTTTAATTGGTATTTTACGATATTTCCATGCTCAGTTTCTGCCTACACATCATCAGCAAAGAAAGGCTTTCCTTAATCTGATGCAGACTGTATGGGCATGCATCTGCCTTGCAGGGATTGGGGTGGGAGGTGGCTTCAGCTGCCAGCCCAGATTCTGAATCTGAATTTCCCTGCAAGGTCAAAAGTGACTAGGTTTAGTCCAGTTTTGGGAGGGTAAGCAGTGTTACCTCTCATAGGATTCAGGTAGTTTGCTGGGCTGTATAGTTACAGCACTACTTGCACTAGTGGGTGAACAGGAGCAAGAACAGTATGGAAGGTGGAGAATGTATGAAGAGAGCAGTGGGCATGATCTCTGAAGATTTCATTTTGGATCTTGATTCAGCCAAAGGCCTCTGTGGTTTCTGTAGTCAAATCATGTAACCTAGCTTTTCAAGCCATCTGCAGTTGGTAGTCTCTGCTGAGACTACCTGAGATTGCACACTGCTCAGATATTATGACAGCATAGCCCAATTGGTTGGAATAATTTTAAAAAGTATTCCTGTAAAATAATATAATGGAATGAGTGCAACATGTTTTAGTCACAGTGACTAGGAGTTCATTCTCCTTGCAACAGGAATTGCAGACATTTTAACCCACTGCTTGATTTCTCCATCATCACACCAAGTGATGGAAAGTTTGGGACACTTGCAAACTGTCTGGCATTGTCATCGTACTAATTCTGTGAACGCTGGCACTCTGGGCATCCTAGTGTGCTGCAGCTATCAAAAATAGATGACTCTGTACACAACTGTGCTTACACCAACTTCGTATTGACTGGGATGTTCTCGAACAGATGCAGCTCTTCTGGTCCTTCATCACTGCTCTGGTTTTCTAAACCTCTGGTCTATCTCATGCCTCTCTTCTGGACTCTTTCCAGGTAGTTGGTTCGTGTTGATGTGTTATGTTGAAAACCGGAGAGCAGTTCAGCTCCAGCCTGGATAGCCCTGGGTGGAACTATTACTTCACTTGTCCCTAGGGCTTTTCTCCTGTTTATACATCCAGCATGTTGTTTGCCTTTTTCCCAATGGTGTTGCACTCTTGACTGACATTCAGCACATGACCCTGATCCTTCCCTGCAGAATGTGTACTGGGACGGTGGCGTCTCCATCCTGGATCTGGGAACTGGTACATTTCTCCCACTGTATAATTCCTAATGCTCGGCCTACTGGAAATACCCTCTCTTTCTCTGTGACCACTTCTTCAGTTTTCTTGTGGCCAATGGAAAAGAACTTTTATGATTGGTTCAGACAGTTGATTAATGTTCATTTGGGGGAGGCTGGCTTGGGTGATGGAGCAGTGGCAGGCCAGAGCACCTGGAGACAGAGGCAGATGTTACGGGCAAGACTGAAATGTGGTGGCTGATGTTACAATGCTCAGTGGTGAGAATACCAGTTAGCTCTGTCAAAAAATGGGTGTTGCTGACCAGCTTCAGAAGCAATTACCAAAGATTGCCTGGTTGTAGAAATGAACGTAGGAATGGTTTTGCATCTGTCTTTGAGTTAGGGAGCTAGTAATAGCCAGAGGGTGAGGATTTCATCCACATACCTATTATCTCCTGGCAGTTTGCAAAGTGACTGAAAACTTCAGCCAGTTTGCGAAATGACTGGTTTCACAATACAAAAACATAACGTATGCTACTGTATCTGAAGCAGCGCAGTAACTTAACAGCACCTTTATTCACTGAGAGATGAAACTTCTCTGGAGAGGAGTCTGCTCCCCCTGTCAGATACCCTCTCTGCCCCACTTGCAGCTGAGCACTTTGAAGGCATTAGAACAGACAGAATGACCTTTAAATTTCTGTTAACCTGGAAACTCCCATAGTACTGTATTATTTTTGCTGTTGTCAAAGAACTCTTCCCCTTGCACCCAGCTGCTTCCCCCTGCTCCTTTTGCTTTAGTTCAGCATAGCAGAACTTCTCCAGCATTAAAAACCGCTCCTTCTGCCATGCAAACGTTGGGAGAGGAGTGTGACTACTGGGCACCTGATGAGTTGGGGTGAAACGGTGTTGGGAAAGAGAGCACAATGTTCCTTTGCTTTTATGGAAAGTGATATATTACTGTAGACCACAGTAGTTTAGCATCTGCTCTTAGCTACTTTACAATCAGGGAACAGGCCCCCCTTGTGCTGCACTGACCATTTGTGCAGCTGTGGTAGGGCATGAGGATGTCAATTAATCTTGATTTGTGCAGTAGAATTACTTCATATGAGAGGAAATTTATCATAGGCTTTGGTTTCAGTGTATGTACATGGACATCATGCTACCTTTGCAGGGAAAGCACGGGCCTCTGCTGTGCCAGGAAAGTCACTGGTCCTTGCTGGAACTTCCTGGCAAATTCCTCCACTTCTCGGGGTCCCTAATTCAGTCTAAAAGATGGAGCAATCAGCACACAGTACAAAATGTTTCGCAGACTTTGCCCAGTTTGTCCCTATGTCACACCCATTTTAGGGAAAAGAAAATTAAGGCTCTTGCTCAGCCATATAAACAGTCGTAATGATTATCTGCAAGGAAGCTCAAACTGTGAGATGCAGGGTAAACACAGAAACAGGTGAAGCCCTTGTTCTGCATCACACAGCACAAAGCCTGCACAGCTAAAACACCCAAAAGATATAGGCAAGCACACTTCTAAAACCAGACATTTCTTGTGTCTTAATATTCTTTCTGCCACCATCCTGAAGCAGAGAAAAATGAATTTACCTTCAAAACTGCAAGGCTCAGAGTAATAAATACAGAGCAAACAACAAATGTGGTATTCTTCTTATTGGCTTCTTTTGCAAGGTGATGTTTGGGCAGAAGAATGAAGCTCTTGTTTTTGAGATGTGATGAAAAAATATGGAATAATGTCACTTGTGACAAAACCATGAGACCTGCCAAACTGTTTGTCAGTCCAGTACCCAAGTGTACCTGTTCTCCTTCTTCACCCAGCATATCAGTCCCTGTTGCATGAAGCCATGCTGCTGTGTTCCCCAGGGACCAGGCTGCTCTGAAATGGGTGCAAGGCAGCACAAGTTGGCTGATGTACTCAATACAGGTCGAAGCAGGGAAGAACAGCATGGCCTTCAACAAAAACCAATTCAGGGACTTAGAGAACTGTCTGCCTTTGTGGGGCAACTTCAGCTGGGGCTGAAGTCCTCACTGCTATGCCTCTGCCGTGCTTGCTCCCTGCCTGACCCTGCTCTGCTGCAGCCAGCTCAAGTATGCCAGCCATGCTGATTGTGGAGATCACTGTGTGCGAGCCAGAGGAGAAAATAGCTGGGCAGATGGTGCTATATTAAGGAGAGCATCTCAGAATTGTCTGCTGGGATTCTCCAGGGGCAAGGGACCGTCTTGGCCTCACTTGCTCTCTGCCTTCGCAATGCCTCCTCCTTTTCTACCCCTTTTCTCCCTCATAGATCCTCCCTTGCTGAGGATGCTGTGGGGTGATGCATGGCCCAAGGGGTGCTACCTCCAGCTGGAATTTGGAGGAAGATGAAACCTGGTTATACAAAGTCTGTGCCCTATGTGTGCTCAAGCAAGCCGGAGGCCCCTCATTCCCACGCCCCGGTCAACCTCCCTGCTCTGCCATAGGACCCAGGGCAGGACCAAAGAGGCAGTTTTCTGCAGGGATGGGCTGGCACAGGCGAGGGAGGGCCTCCTAATCTTCCTTGTCAGCAATCAGCTTTCTTCTCTTCAGACTCCATGGGGGAAGGACTTGCAGCAGCATGTTTTTCATCTTCCTCTCCCAGCCTCATCTGCTCTCCTCTGCCCGCTCCCACCACTCCCAGCCAGTACCAGCCCTGCTCCTCATCCCTGCCAGTTGTCTCTGCCTCCCTCCCAGTGCTCCCCTCCGGTTCCCAGCTAAGCTCCAGCGAGCAGGGCAGCAGGCAGGGGCCAGAGGGGAGGACAGTGACAAGACACAGCTGCTGGATGCTCTTAGCAGCTCTGAGAGTGGCCCCTAGTGACCAGCAGCAGAGCGGGCTGGGCACGGCCGGCTGCATGGCCGGACGGAGGGCTGCATGGCCGGACGGAGGGCATTGATGTCCCCTCGGGAGGTCAATGCGCACTTCCCAGGGGTCACCCTTTGTAAACAACCGAGATCCATCCAGTATGGAAAACAAATGGGAGAAGAAAAACACTTGGGTTGATGATGCAATTGAAGGGCCTGAAGATTTGTGGCTTTGCACTATTAAACTTTTTTTGGCGGCACTAGGACTATTCGCTAGTGCAGAGGTCTCACAAGAAAGCTGGGAAGAGCTTCCCTTGCCTCATCCTCTGTCTTCCCAGCTTTGCTGGAAAACAGAGTCCAGGTGGTACGTGACTTTTTCAGCCCTTCAAAACATCCTAATGGATAGTATGAAGACGGTAGCTAAAAGCACTTGAATAGTCATCCTCCTTTATCGGTGCAGGCATCTGGTGTTTGAGGGGCTCAGAAAGGAACAGAGCTGCCTGGTCAGATGCGATACGAACTCCAGTGCAGTACAGCTGGGCTGTGCTTAGGATCCCCAGCAGGTCACCACAGAAAAATGGAGTGCAGAGAAGCCCTGGAATTGCTCTAAAAAATGAATGTTCATGTTCCCACATGTACAGAGAGAAAACTGGTTCCCTTCACCAGTTAGAGTGTGGAAGGATCAAAGATGGAAATACTGAGATTGATCATAGTGGGTGTCAAAAGGGATGCTGGAAGATGAAGAAGCACAGCAGCCGCACAGGAACAGTAATGCAGTCACTCAGAGGCACTGCAAATGGCATGTGGGACAGTGGCCATCATTTGCTCTTTATAGCACACATCTTACTTGGTTAGCTCTTCTGCTGTAAGAATAATTTTACTGCCTGTGAATGGTTTTCATGACACTCCTTTTCCACACAGCCCTTTCGCAATGTTTTTTCCATATTAAACTTGACAGGTTTTTAAGTGTGACATTGCCACAGAAAAAAGAATTTTGATCTTTTCTAGCTCTCAAACATTTTTTAAAAAAAATCTTGTCCACAGCATTGCTCCGAAATTACTTTTCCTGGTTGTTAAAATATGATGCTCCTCTGTTTACATAATGCGCTTCTTCATATCACTGTTACCAAGTGCTATTTTGTCCCAGAACATCGTGGTCCTTTCAGGACCTAGTCTGTTACTTAAGATGACTCTATGTCTGTGAGGAAAGAGGCAGGTGAGGTCGCTGGCTGCCTAGTGCAAAGCGCCTGTGCTTGAGAGGGGGAAATAGTAATTCTGTTGTAGAAAGAGATGTGACATGCCATCTGCCCAATGCAGGGCAGTTATGGTCATTCACGTTCAAAAAAGATTGATTCACACTGGAACAGGTGCAAAGAAAGGCAGCGGGAGGATTAGGGCATCGGAGAGCTGAGGTTATAAAAGTAGACTAAAAGACCTTGGCTTATTTAGTCCAGCACCACGAAGGCTGAGAGAGGGATATGATCGCTCTCTATAAATACATCCTGGAGGTTAATGCTAAGGAGGAAGAGGAGCTATTTCAGTTAAAGGACAATGCTGACACAAAAGCAAATGGACATCATAAACCTGGCATGCAGAAGCTGAGGTGGGAAGTTAGATGTCAGGGTGAGGACAGGGTGAGGGCAAGGGTCTTAGGATGCATTGGTGTGGCTACCTGTGCATGCAGGCTGGGTATGCAGTGAGCTGTTTGATGCTTGGGGCTGGCACTGCCTTCCCTGGACTTGTGGGGCTGTACGACAGGCCTCTGCCACCCATGGCTGCCCCACTGCTGGGGGTGAGCAGTGCTGATCTCCATACAGAGATTTCACCAGCCCATCAGTTACTATGGCCATCATAGTCTCAGTTTGCCTGCCAGGAGAGAGAAGAGGTTCCATTGAGACAGGGCGCACTGGCACCCACTTTGTTTTATTGCTGGGGGAGGAGAGGTTTCCTTGTAATGGCTTCCGAGGGGTATTTTTGGGTATGGAAGGAGGTGGCTGGCCCAACCTGCTGTTGTCTGTAGGGCCAGTGCCTGGGAGCACAGCCAGCTCCTCAGGGCTGGCGCTGCAGCAGCACAGGGCATCCCCATGAGGCCATGGACATTTTGTTCCTGGCACAGAGCGTGGTAGGCTGCTGGAGTTAGCCCATGGCTCAGAAGCTCTCTCTGGGTGCTCTGTCACTTGAAATCACTCGTATCATGTTGTGCTTCAAACCTCTGACTTGGGCTTAAGATCTCGCTGCCTAAAAATGTTGGCAATGAGAGTGCAGGAGTGAGCTGCTCTCAGTGATGTGACCTGAGTGGCTGGTAGCATGACAGTCCAGTTTTATTTCCACACCATATGCTCTCTGAGAGATTTCACCTTCCCATCAGTGGGATGGAGAGGAACTGCCAGTGAAACTGTGCCTCCTGCTGAAACACATTCAGCCAGGGCAGAAGCCCTGCTTTTCCTCCCTGGAAAGATGCTGCTGCTGGCTCTGGGGACGCTCTGCTGATCCAGTGCTCTGAGCACACCCCACCTTCAGTGGCCAGGCCACCCACCTGAGCACCAGGTGACATAAAAAGCAATAGAGGCCATACCTAGCCGGTAGGGTCAGCCTTTGTTGTTTCTTGCAAAACAAATAACATTGTGGTCACAATTATTCCAGCTCGTGAGTTTTTGGGCTTCCCCACCTTTTCTATTTTCATTGCTTCCATTGCTTGAGGGCAGCCCATGGAATGAATATTTCACTCCAGACTTCCATTCAGCTGTTAAGTCAGGATGCTTGCCAGAAATGTAATTCTTTCTTATATCTCCAGGATAATAGCTGGGCAGGATGGCGATGGCTCATTCAGGGCTAGACATTACAACACTTTTATTCCTGGCGTAGGATGGTATGTGGCTGTACTGCCCGTGGGTAAGTGCTTGGCTAACAGGGCTTCTTTAAGGAGACACTTCTTTTTCTTTCTTTTTCTTTTTCCTACTGAATAACTTCTATGCTTTTCCCAGCGAGTTCTGCTGGTCGGAACATCCTGTATCAGGGAAGGGACCTGTCCATGCATGTGTTAGATACCTGCTGCCCTCTAATGGCTGCCTGTCCCCGCGAGCCTTGCTTGGGACAACACAGGTTTTGTGCATTCAGTGAAAGAAATCTGCTTAGCTCCGAGGTTTTTCCAGCGATTTCATCATACAAGACCGATCTCTGGAGAGAGAGTGTGCAGAGGTCCCTTCGTTACTTTTCACTGTATAACGTGCCTCTTCTTCTTCCCTGCACTCAGTGAGAACCCCTTCTTTTGCTCCTTGCTTCTGCCACATCCCATCCTGCTTTGATTCCTGTCGGCAAAGTACTTGCCTTTCCTAACAGCTTTAGATGCAGTTTAGAGGGTGGACAAAGAATAACAACAGCACAGCCCTTGAACTTCATGAGCTTTCTGCAGACCATAGGAAACGTGCAGAACACAGTCAGGGAGACAGTGCTCTGGACTTCTCAGACACTTGGAGAGGGTTCAGACAGCGCTGTCTGTGAAATGCTTTACTGTGGTAATGAAGACACACAGTGTCAGCTTCTGCTCTTTCACTACCAGGTGTGATAATGTATGCTCTGTTCTGAGAAAGCTATCGGTGCCTTGCCTGCCTTGTTGACTTAGAGGGATTGCGTTTCATACCAAGCGGGGACCATGCAGTTCCCTTCTGAATGGTTTGCTGCTGCTTATCTGCAGGCAAGGCACAGCATGTTGCTCCCTCAGGATCATTTCCTGAACCAGTACGGGCTCCCTTGAAAGCCTGGTGCTCATCGAGTGTTGTGGAATTTTCTCTCCAAAACTAAAATCTTTAAGACTGTATGGAATTACATGTCTGTATTGGAGCAGCACAAGGGAAGCAGTAAGATATCTGGAAGGGATTTTGCAGATGAGTTAATAATGAGTATGAAGAATGGTACCGACACAGCCTGCATCTCTTTGCCAAGGAATCTAGCATCCTACTGGGGACTGGAGGCTGTAAGCGACAGGGGAAAATGAAAGATGAATTGCAGTTAAGCAGAAAAACAAGCACTCTGAGACAACTTGCAGGAAAGTTCCAGGGCTGAAGCCTAACTTCATTCACAGCTTTCTCCCTCTTTCAACTACTTTCGATAATTTTTTTAACAATCTCAGTAACACAGGATCACAACTGTTGTTTCATCACAGCTAGCCAGCCTCAGTGAAACTTTAATGAAAACAGCAAGGCTGCAATCTTTGATGTTCCTTCTTCTATCCAGCCTGGACAGAACAGTTTTTTGTGCTCTATTTATGAAGTGTATTTTAAATCTGGGTTTGTACATTCTGGAAGATGGGGGGTGGAAGCCTGACTTCATTCAAATCAGTGGGAGTTTTGCTGTGATTTGCATGGGCCAGAATTTCATCCTTGTTTATGTAGTTTTGCAGCCAGGCTGAAGAACTATTAGGATGCCTGGGCCAGAAAAAGAAACCCTGAATCTCAACACTGCAAACAGTTGGGGTAAAACTGCTGGGAAAGTCCCAAGGAAATTGAACTGGCATAAAAGTCATGTGTTTAGCTGGCCATGTTTTAGATGGGTTTTTTTGTGCTCTCCATCTCCTCTCTCGCCGCCTGAACTGAGAATGATGTGCTACAGAGCAACCTGATCTGCAGAGAGCTGCAATTCTGACTCGTCGCTATTTGTGATGCCTTCACCGACAGGGGAATGACGGGTAGCTTTTCAAGATCAGATAATAGGCGGGTGCAAGACAACCAGAAGTCTGAACATACTTAGTAAGCAATGTTCCTGACTAATGTAGGCAGCAGTCTGTTTAATAGCAATCCACAGTTGGTAGCCAAAGCGTTACAGGATGTGCTTGGATCAGGTTTGGGCATGCATCAGGTTAAAAAGCTGCTCTGTTAGATGGGTTACTTTTTCTAAGCTGCCATTATAGGTCAGGGCAACATGCTGAACTAGGAACCACATGTGAAAAGGATTTCTAGGTCACATCTCCGTGGCTATGAATTTGCACCCTTGGGGTTTTCAGGTGGTCTTTCTATATCTAGTAGCACTCATCAGCTTCTAAATTCCCCAGTCTGTGTCTGCACAACAAAGAGCATGTGCAGCTGTTGATTTCATTAGACAAATCCTACACCTCATACTCCAGAATAACAGTCAACACACTTAAAAATTTCTGTTTTGGGTAGAACTGTGAAACCAATAAATTGCAGTGTAGTTTTTGCCCCAGAAGCTGCGCTTTAAAAATGGTTACATCTGCACAGCTCCTTCAGCTAAAACACTGGGATGCAAGGTGCCGTACAAAGTAACCCGAACATCCACACACATCTGCAACACATTACAGTGGCTGTGTGATTTTAAACTAATTTAGTTTAATATTATACCACCCAAGTGTGGAGAGAAAATTTCACAGGTACCACCAAGGGCTGTGCTGGGCTGTTAAAACAGGCAACCCTTTAGGTAGAGGTTTGAGCTAAAAATAAGTCACTCAATCCAAGTGCCCACATAAGGCTGTGCTATGCTCTGTAGCTTATCTGGTAACAGTGACTTCAGAGGAACTACATTGAAGAACACAAGAAGAAAGTGTGGTTGCAGGCTCTGATCACACAACGTCCTGTAGGTTGCAGAAGTGCGTAAACCACTGATGCTCGTTTGGTACAACACTGTCCCTTCTTTCCACAGAATTTGTCTCCAAAGAATGAGTATCCAGTCAGGTACAGACTAATCCTAGACCCAAAAATGATGGCTGAGGAGTTGTTGGACTGGATCCTACAGGCCTCGTTTAAAACAAACCAAAACAGACAAACCCAACAAGTCCTACTGACACAAGGTGGATTTTTGCCTGAGGGAGACCTACCAGGTTTGACACTTGATGAATGGAAAGTGAAATTGTTGGGGTAACTTTCCCATTTCCTTCAAATAAATACACCAACACTCCTATCAAAAGCAATGTTCTGCACAGAACCAGTTTGGCTTCCTCTTCTAGACAGGACCCACCAGAGAGAAATAGGTCAAATCTCGTCAAGATGCTGCTGGCTTAAATAAACTGGATATAAACTGGGCAAAGGGACAGCCCACGGGCCTTCCTTTGCCCCTACCAGTGGAAAAGGGATGGCTGAGATGTCCCTGCTGTTGTTCAGCTGTTGGTTAACAGAAGAAGCTGTTTTCCATTTGGTTTCGTGCTGGTTGAGCAGTCCCGTCTGCAGCTGTATCGTGTTACACACTGTTATGCAATCCCATCCTCTCTAGCAAACAATGACAGGAGCAACCTAAATCATGAAACATAAAGACTATAATTAAAGAGGGGAAAGTGCTTATTTTGCATTCAGATACCCACAGCCAGTTCAGATTAGCTGAACTAGCAAATCGCTTGGCACAGGCTTAATGAGGATAGCATTTACACTGGACTACATGATGGCTGTTTCACCCCACTGTGTCCAAAACACTAGTGTAACCTGACTGGTGCTGCCATGGCTTGGACAGTTCTGTCCTTAACAGACAGTGAGATTTACACCAGGAATAGGAGGAGCCCTGCAGTTAAACCTGCCCCAGGTTCTCAAACCATTAGCACCTGGGGGAGCTCTGGTCCAGGACGATGCTTTAGGTCTGCTTCTTAGGATTGGAAGTTTGCAGGTCTACAGAACTGACACTATCCGGTCAGACTATGCCCTGTGTTTCTGTGCTGGGCTTACGCTCTTCACACTGGTTGTGGGGTTCATGCATCCATGCAGCTTGTTATTGCAGTTGGCTATGAAAAATGGAAGTCACCTGCTAAGAACTCTGAAAAGAGAGTGCACAAGTGTGGAAAGTCTCTGAAAGCTTTGGAAAGTGTTTCTGAAGCGCCTACTCTCTCCTTCCCACTTCATAAGGAAAAAAGAAGCACAGTTTTTGAGATCTGATATTTCTTTTGGATTTTTCTTGCTGGAGGTCTTCCTTGGGGAATCCAGATATGTAGCTTAAGCAAGCATTACTGGAACAGCAGCTGTTTAATGTTAAACAAAGAGAAATTTTCATCCAACTGATTGATAGATATTTAAGTTAAATAACAATGAATTAAGAATAAAGGCCCTGCTTCCCTTTCAGCTTACAACTTTAACTCTGGTGAACATCTCCAAGGGACCCAGTTGAGTTTTCTGATTTGTGCCACAGTCATCAGGACTCCAGAAGTTTTAAGTAAGCTAAAAAAACCAAAGGTGAATATTTTTATGTCGCTGCCCTGGGGACTGTGAAACTGTATACACCTGCTGGATCTTCAGTTGACCCTAAGGATATCTACTGGGGGAAGGAAATAGCTTCAGCTTAAAATGCAAAAATATGGGGAAGATGAATCAGCACAGTTTTGATGCTGGTGGCTCCACCTCCCTGTTTTAATGATGAATCTTCCCCCTTTTCCTGCTATTCTCTGCACATGGTAAGAATTTTTTACAGATCACTGAATGCCAGAAATCATGCAAGTTATGCTGTTCCCATATCAGTGACACCCACATCTTGCTAATTTATATTGGATATGAAGATAATTACCCATGACTTCGGGCAAGGAGGTCAACAGTTTAGTTTATGGAGAGTTCTGCAAAATACTGATGACAAAACACTGCAGCATCTTGTGACACTGGTCACATAGCAAACACTTTCTTGTCCCACTGCTGTCCAAACCTCCGCATTATCCCTTTCCACAGCCATCCCATCACAGCCAAAAGCTTATCTATCTGAAGAGCCAGGCAGCTCTTCTAATGGGAAGACATTGCATGATACAGAATAACAGCTCTGTTTCTCCATATGCATACATTTTTCACAGTTAATCTCTCATTCCTTTGCCTCAGTCTCTGGGAGGAAACGTTCAGGCATCCTAGCCTTGAAAATAGTTCTGTGTTGCCAGACAGTTAGCTAAATTTGAGATGCAACAGGTTATTCCACAGAAGCATGATTCAGGCTAGGGACTGTGTTTACCAGGAGGGCACGATACCACATTTTACTGACTGAAGTATTGGTCAGACAGAAGACACTGCCTCTGCTGTCACGACACAGTGAGCCAGTTCTCCAGCTCAGGGGTATCTATACCCAGCTTCATCTCAGAATCTCACAACCAGAGATGTTTCTTTAACACCTCCCACCCTGTTTGATTTGTAGGAGACTCATTGTTTTGTACATAATAAGGTAAGAACACCAGCAGCCCTGAGCCAGCCTAGCTCTGCTTCTGCTTAACTTTGCTGTAGGCTTTGGGTGAGAACCATGATGGATTTGCATACTAAGAAGCCCTTAATTGCACTTGCATTTAGATGCCTTCTCTCTTTAGTTTAGCTGAGCTGACAGCATGAGGTTCACCTGCCTGAGTGTACAGCAGGTGACATGCTGACAGAGAGGCATGTATTTACAGCTGGGACCATTTCCAAGCTGTAAGGCCCAGCAGAGCCTGAGCAGGTTTGTCTGAGGTGGGAGGATTTACAAGATAGGGCTAATAGGGTTAATTCAGTACTCCCTTGTCTCTAAGAGGCTCACCTGCTTTTACTCAGTGGTGAAGCAGTCGCTGGCGCATCTCATCATTACAATCACCTTTATATTTGGCCCTCCAGAAATCACAAGAGTTCGGACTTGGTTTTGCCATCAGCTTTAATTTTTAGTTCAGGAAAGATGGAGGTGGAAGTTGAGGTGTCTGCAAGCATTGCTTCTAGTGCAGGTTCTGTCTTCTCCTTGAAGAGATAGACTGACCTGATATTCTCTTCATCTGCAGGAGCTTCTCTGATTCTGAAGGTACTGTTACCAGGCAATTTTTAAAGGAGTGTATTGTTCATTTTGAATTCTCTAATTACGGGCTTAAGGTCATAGATAGTTGTCCTTTTTATTGCCTTTACTTAAAAAGAAAAAGCTACTTTGGGACTACTTAGACCTAGGCAGATGCTGACTATCAGAATTTGGCTGTCAGTGATGCTGCTGCAAGGAGCACGGGGAAAAACAGCTGCTTAAGAACTATGAAAGAAAGGTTCTTTATCAGGCAGTGGTGTCACTCCTGCAAAGATCCTGGGAAAAGTGTTTCCATGGATAGCAGTGCCTTGTTGGATGCAGGAGCAGTTGGGTATTTGGTACTTCTTCAGAAGTCATGCACTTGCGAAGTCAGATGCTGACATCAAGTATTTGGGAACTTAAGAAGATGGAATTGTGGGTTATGTCAGTGTATTCTACTTTTTCCTCTGTGTCTTCCCTCCCTATGTTTTCTTTCCTCCCTCAGTATGTTTTCTACTTTAACTCTGCTTGAAACTTGTTCTCTTTTTTCAGCTTTCAGTGATTGGTCCTGTTCAAAGAGTTAATCTCTTCTACATATGTTAAATGCAAAGGCTCTCTTCTGGCTCAAGGGCTGCCTTGCTGAAGCCTGTCTTTTCTTTTTGCTATTTTATGGAATCAAATTTATGGTTGCCTCTCCACAGGGTATGAAAGTTTCTTTTTATTATTATTTTAAGTAAAAAATACAACTGCCGTGGTGTCCCACTTCCTGGATGACACTGGCAACTTTATGTGTGGCTACTGACATTTCAAGAGAACCATCTCATACAGGCAGCCTGTGTTTAGCTAATTTTAGCAAGTCGCAGATCAAGTGGCAAGTATGTTCCACCCTGAAACCTATTTTAGGGAGGAACTCTCCATAGGCACCAAGAGGTTAAAAAGCTGCGTAGGGGAGAAGAAGGAGGGGGGAAAAAAAGACAAGAAGCAAAATATTTTGCAAGAATTGTTGCTATGTTCTGAGCTTCAGCTCTTGGACACTGGGCTCTGAATCACATTCACTAGGGAAACAGCTGCAGCTGTTTAAGATGCTACTGCTCTTCAGCTGTTTGTTACCTTCCTTTTGCAGGCTGTGGTCTGAGCACAAGCCTTGTCACTTGGCAGCTTAGGCTTAAGGTACTGGCTTCTAACCTGAAGCAGCCAGAAGAATAAACCCCAGGCATGTACTGGGAAACACAGCAAGAGGGATGAATTTGGCCTGGTTATTGTAAATGCAGCACTTTCAAACCCATTGCAGAAGCTTGCTGGAGCTGCCTGAGAGTCCTGACCATACTCTGCTGTCCCAGATCACGAAAAATGTTTCTGCATATTAAGTTGTGACTGGCTAGTTAAAATAGTTTGGAAATTTGACTTGGCTAAATCACAGAGAGACCATGGTGTGGACATGCTGGTCTGTAATTAATTGATGAGCGCTAACCAGATAAAAACCGGTTGTCAGCTCACTTAAGCACATTCATATGGGTTTGTGCATGTTTAGCCAAACAGTTCAAACCCTGTTTTGATTCAACTGCTTCTAGACACTGTTTATTTCCTCCTATAAAAGCGTACATTAGCACAAAGGAGGTGTAATGCTGTCCCAGAACAGAGGTGTACCACTGCGTGCTCATCCTCTCCCTGCTGCCAGGGCTGCCTGTGATGGATGATGCAAAGCAGACTGCCTCTCTGAGAGCCCTGCCAGCGGCTGACTCAAGGTGAAGTATCTCAGGGTTGGCTGTAATGGGTAAGAGCCGCGCCCGGGCTGGTTGAGCAGCGCACCTGGTGATGTCTGCTCTGGCAGTGATTGGGAAAGACATCAGTGTTTGCTGGCATACCCCTGTGACAGTGCCTGCAGCCCGCTGGGGCTCCAGCTGCAAACAGGCCTGCGAGCTTGCACAGCTTTGACATCTCGTGTTGCCCCAGCCTGTGCGGGTGGGGAGCTGGCACAAGCCCCTCTCCTTCCCCACTGGAGAAGGGAGATGGATGAAACTAGGCTGGGGGCAGCTGAGTCACAGGCTGTTCCTTGCTTACTCTTGGGTCAACTTCCTGCTTGGTGAACCAGAGGTACATTAGAAACAGGAAAGGAACAGCGAGTTCCTAGTGAGGATGCTGCTCTGGCAGTCTGGAAGTGTAGGAGACTCCCAGTTGTGCTCCTGGACTCAGCTTCCCCTGGAAGCAAGATGGGGCAAATAACTACTGTACCATGAAATTCAAGCTCTAGAATATTGAATATTACTTAAGGGAGCATTCATGGACTCTCACTTGTTTTGTGTTTCTGTTAGCCGCACTGGCACTTACTAGAATGGAAATAACCTGGGATCTAGGGATCCCACATGTAGACTCTTTGTTGTGTAATTCGCTTGCTTATTTTATTGAGTTCAATCAATCAACCAAGTAGTTGAGAGTCTTCCGTGCCAGCTGTTAGTGCAATGTAAGTATAAGCATGTTTAAGATGTATTTTGCTTTTTAAAGCTTTTGTACCACAGTCCTGCGGAAAAAAAGAGGGTATTCCATTTTTTGTTAGGCTGTACTAAATGGGTCCTTATAGTTATTAAATCTTAACACATAGGTTTTGACCAGCCCAAAAGGCATCCTGGTGATGAGGAAACTAATGCAGTAAGTGCTTTTGGTGCCCAAGTATTTAGGAGGGATGCTTTCCTAAGCATTCAGTACTCTTTCACAAAAGTCCTGAGAATGGTTGGTACTCAGCTGTAAAAGCATCTTACGTCTGCAAAACCAGAGAAGGACATGTTTAGTTTTCTTTATACTCCTAAAGCTGGAGGAAGGAGGGAAAAATCCCTCCCCCCCCCCCCAACCCGAAAGGAAACAAGCATAAACCCTCCCCCC
>JANRGW010036315.1:0-36201 GCA_024733675.1 Psilopsiagon aymara | reverse complement strand
CCCCTTGTCCTCTCACTACAGTTCCCAATGAAGAGTCCCTCCCCAGCATCCCTATAGGCCCCCTTCAGATACTGGAACTTCTTTTTCCCTGGCATCTGCCTAGCCCATCCCCAGGAGCCTTACAATCCTTTGGGCAATGTGTTGGGACAGAGCAGGACATAAAACAAGAGAGGCAACAACAGACAACAGAACAGAGCACTTCACATTGTAATTTGCACTTAAGTCTTGCAACTTTAACATCAGCTCGTCTGTTCAAATATGTGGATGTTTTGTGTGACAATTAAAATGTGTGTTTGCTTGTAAGCAGTCAACAGGTTTGGCTGCAAAGATCTTAAACATTTCTTTCCATGTATTTGCAAACTTCATAGAGCCTTCCATTTGTTAACACCCATGCTGTTATCCATTCACTTGTAATGTAACTAGAAGGCACAATTGTGCCAAGAGACGTTATTAACGGAAAAAAGAAAACAAACACACACACAAAAAGGAAAAGAGACAATTAATTGGCTCCTCGTATCTTCCAGTTAGAGATGCAGAATTACATTAGTGTTTTGCCTGACAGTGAAATCAGGCCTATTCCAACGCAATCTGTAACATTAATCACATTCACTGTAATCCCATGCAATTGAGCAGTCCTTTCAACTCAAAGATTAAAATCTGCCAAGTAAAGCAGATACTTTATAATCCTGTGAGAGATCTGTACAACATGCCCCATTGGGAATTCTATTTCACAAACCAGCACAGCGATTTACAGCTCATTAGGTATTGAAATTTTCATGCACAGTGTAGAGTAGGATGCATGTACCCCCAGCGTGTCTCTAGGCATTAGGCACACATTAGCTACTCTATGCTTTCCAGCTTTGTGAGCCAGCAGAGAAGTTCACAAGGATGAATTTACATAAAATTCACACTGTGTGGGACATGATGTGCCAGAGCCTCTCTCATGACACTTGCAACATTTGCATCCAAGTGATTTTGGAAGCGATGCTGAAACTCGTTTGGCTTTCCAGACACGTGTGCTATCAGTATACTGCTACGGTTTAACTGGAATTTCCGCGTGTACTGAGTTTTGTGAATGGAGGCAGGACAGGCCTGCACAGTCTAGGCAACATCCTCTTAACACACATCAGTGCTGCTCTACCAAAGAAACCAAGACACTGTGGACAGAAACAACTTTCAGGCCTCGGGTCAGGATCTGCATTACTTCAAAATATCGACGTACCAACCTTCATTTACACCCACAAGCAGAACTCATCAGTAACTCCTCCATTTTAGTAATTTCTCAGTGATCAGCAAGGGGAAAAACGAATACTAGTCAGACAGTTTTACCAAATTAATAAGTGGAGGAAGGGCAACACATCTGAACCACTGATCTGAATATTAGTGAAGCATTGAATAGAGCTTCTAAATTCAATTTTTTCCTTATCAGAAAACCTAATCTGCAGAAAGCAGAGACAGAAATAAACTGAGGCCAAGACTACAAGAGCAGGGTTTCTTTTGAATTTGAAAGCTGAACTACATGGAAGAAGTCCGGAGGTTGCCACACTGGTTTCATACAGACTTCAATAATCTACACTAGAATCAACACCCCAGGGTTTAAAGAACAGACGGTTCTCTAGGAACTGTTATGAACCAGGTAAATGGGATGGAAATCAAATGAGAACACACAAATAATGATTCAAGGTAGGTAGCTAATCATTCAAACAAAGAAAAACCCCAAACACAGAGCTGAGTTGGAAAGAAGATGCCTAGAAATCCACCATCCCGAAAAGCAGACAAGATGCAGAGAACAACAATGCATTTGTATGTAGCTGCATCAAAAAAGATGGTTGGGAAAAATGTAATTGGTTGGCAGGACATTTTACTATCAAGTCACTGATGAAAGAGGTTGATATGCCTGGCATCAAATATAGCAACACACGTATCCATAACTAAACCTAGCCACGCAGACAGTCCTACAGATTTAAGGGACTCAAGTTTTGTTTAACTTACTTAACTACTGACAACATCAAGGATCTTAATAGGATCAGTGACACTGCTCCCTGTCTCACAACTTGAATTTTTGACTATGTAGCATCAGAAATGTGTATGTATACAGAAGATTATTTAGAGAAATGTTATGACTAGTAATGTATGTCACAATATATGCTAAACCAAGAAAGATCAGACATGTGAAGCCTAAGTGGCAGTAATTATTCAAGTGTCATCATCATGGCTTTGCTTCACAACCGAAGATTTGCGAAGGGCTTTACTGATGCTTACTACAAGTGCACTGATGGCTAAAAAGGCCAATGCAGGACAAGCCCGGTGGCAAAAAGCACAGGGAAGGTCTCCTTAGGTGGTATAGGCAAGGCACGGTTCTTTCTGTGTTGTTTTTCTCCTCAAGACTGATTGCAAGTGTGAGTAAACCCTTCGGGCCTACACAGTGGAATTTTTATGTGAGGCGCAGCGTGCATGGAACTGACCCTACTCTACACCTAAGGTTTATCTGCCAGGGCCTAGGGAGCTTGGACGGTGACAGCAGAGTCCTCAGGTCACAGGCTTGGTTAGAGCATCCTTCTCTTAGATGGAAGGCCTTACAGGGCTAAACGAGCTCCATCTGTCCAGGTTTGAAATTAGAGTTGTCTTTCTCCTATGATGGTTGCCCGAAGGCTAGTGAGCCCATCCTGCCCAATGGACACACTTTGTCTGACCCTTCAGGTAAGACTTTCATGGACACCTCCTTGTCATGGGGGAAAGAAGAGCTTGCATGCCCTTGTAAGGCTGAGAGCTATGCTGGTGGTGGCATATGCCTCCTGTAGGGTCTCCCAAGCCAGACAGGTATTCAACTGTAAATGATAAGGATGAGGCAGAACAGTTACAGCGGCCAAAGACAGAACCAGATAACAGAAAACAGTCCAACAAAAAACTTGAGGTGAGCATCTGGAAAAGCTTGGCAGTGCTACAATTAATCGCACTAGGAAACAGCCTTGAAATGGGTTTCGTTGGTTGTCTCATTGCTTAAATCCTTTAAATCAAATCTGTTGTGTTCCATTCTCATTCAGATTTCTAAACTTAAAGGAAAACATAATGGATCCAATTCTGCCCTCAGTTATACTTGCTCAACTACTTTCTGTAATTAGACAGTTACCTGGCCACAAACCAAACCACGCTTTCTTTGGCAACATGTTCTTGAAAAAGAAACAGAAAGCTTAGTAAGAAAGGAATAGAGCAAGATTCACTACTCCACCCTTGAGTGGCTATATTGTAATAGGACACGGGAAATCTGAATATAATCAGAGAACAGTAACCCCTATGCAGTATCAGAAATAAATGCTTACTGAATGACAAGCAGTCAGCGAGAAAAAACATGGGAAGGTAAATATGTTGTGCTTAAGTAGCACACAGAAAAGAGCTCGCTCAGTATCAGTTAATCCATGCAGAAATATCACATGCCTGAGGACACTGAGATCCAGAATATCTTGCAAAGGAAGGATCATCAACCAAATAAAGCAGAACTCAGTATATTCAAATCAGAAATGCTTGTCATTCTAATGAAGCTATCATATCTATTTTATCATCTGTACAAGTACACAGAGAAAACTAACACTGGCTTCAGTTTATTCTCTTTTTTTTCTTCCCAAGAAAATGTTTGCAAATGGAAAACCATTTTTTCTGACTGGTTTCCAGAAGAGGTACTGCAGCTTGAGACAGTTCAGGGAGGAAATACTGGCTATAAGCTCCTAGGCAAGCCACACTGAATAGCAAACTAATGATAAAGAGCATTTTCGATCAGAATCAAAAGGCTGGGAGCATTCCAAGGATACTGCCATCTCAAAAGGGAAAAGAAGATGGAGTGTCACTGGAGAAGAGACAATAGTTGCCAAACCTCACTTGTGTCTGTTGGCATGAGCCGTCCATTTTAATATGATCTTAAAGTCACTGGGCAATGTTGAGCATCCTATTCATTTCATCAGAAGCCGCAGGGGTTTTCAGCCCTTCTCAAACATCCATGAAGAAGGGCTCTAACCCACAGGGGCTACAGCCTATGAAATCCATGTAATGCTCTCCAGTAGCGCTAGAAAACAGCAAAACATACACATAGGCAGGGAAGATTTTAAACACTCAACATTCTCTTTTCCTCAAAATTTAAATGTTCAGAACACATTTATTTCAATGAATATTGATCACCTATATCTCAACAGCAGCCTTAAAAACATCTACTGCAACAGCATGGCCACAGATCAGAGATTCTGGTAAGCTGAGGTGGTATGTTAAGGAAGCAGAATTCTTGGAACCTGTTGCACTGAAAAACAGTGTCTTATACCATTAAGTGTTGTGTACACATATATATAGCGCATATGCCTATGATGGCTTTCAAACACAGGTGTCCAGCATCTTGAATCAAGCACATCGTGTTACAGTTCACATTTAACCAGATCCCTATATGCAGTTTCAAGCAGTTTCTCAGTGGTTATCATCCTCTTCAGCCACAGAGAGCTTTCTTTAAATTGAAAGAGTTTCTAAAACATTAGTGCATATATATATATATGCGTGTGTGTGTGTACATATACATACACACACACATATATATACAAATC
The DNA here is from genome assembly GCA_024733675.1 of Psilopsiagon aymara. Taxonomy (NCBI): domain Eukaryota; kingdom Metazoa; phylum Chordata; class Aves; order Psittaciformes; family Psittacidae; genus Psilopsiagon; species Psilopsiagon aymara. The sequence goes on along the minus strand of JANRGW010036315.1, from coordinate 31,621 downwards.
TGAATACTTAGTGATTTTAAAGGAGGGAGGGCAGCCTGCTCTGCTGTAGGTAAGCAAGCAATCTTTCCTAAATCTCAAGACTGAAGCACGGTGATCAGCACCATCTCCAGGATGCTACGTCTAAAGTTAGCTAGAGAACCACATGGGACTGCAGCTTATTCCTTGGCAGGCATTTACTTTTCTGCTTTTCTCTTTTTTGTTCCCTGTCCAAATTCAATTTTGCTTAAAAGTGCTGGCTTGCTTGGTGCAGTCTTTATAGTAGCAAGTCTCAGCTACTGTCTTCTAGGTTCTTGTCCAACAGTGGGGCCTTGACTGTTAAAACCCCCAAGGAACCCCTATATCTTGATGATATCAGATGACACTCTAAGGGCAATTTCAGCTGAGGTCTGCAGCATGATCCTGCATAAGGAGGTACTTAGGCAGGTCTCATTTATTCCATCAGGACCCATTAAGCAAAGGCAAAGACAGCCAGCTAAACCCAAGTCTCCCAGCAGTCATCTTAAGCTTGGTATTTCTGAATACTTTTAGTCCAAACTACAAATACCTACAAAAATTACTGTGGACAGAAGTCTGTGGCATCGCAGGGTTTTACAGACACAAGCAGTATTTCTGGCTCCTCTTGACTTTGCTGCACAGATGTGGTAAGAAATTGTTTCTGACAGGATATCCCTTACAGGAAACGAGATAACAGATAGTTTAGATCCAATTAAATCTATAAAAACACTACAAAAGCACCTTTCACACTAGTTCCTAGCTACCAGCAGAATGAGCACTTTACAACATGGCAGATTTCTAAGACAGGCAGACAGCTAGATAAGGGGAAAGATTTTAAATCATATAGATAAAATACCATTAATCCCTATAATATTATACTTATTTCTGACAGACCTGAAAGTGGGCCACTACTTGAATATGTCACTGTCTGTCTTCCCAAACCTCTGAAAAACATGCTCTGTAGAATGCCTTGGAGTGATCTTGGGAGATATAATGATATTAAATGCTGGCTTACTTCCAATTGCCAAGTTTCATTAAAAGACATCTAAAAATACATACCCTTTTCCTCTTAAGTGATACTTCTCTACATAAGCTACTAATGCACTTGCCAAAAAGACTGTTCTGCAGTATAATGGGAAGAGATGAGCAGAGTGAGAGCATGCTATGGGTGAGAAAAATCCTAGGAAAAGCCTTCATCATGACTAATATTTTCCTTTCACAAACTCCTCCAATTGAAGAAGACATTAATATTAAAGAGAAGTGGAAAAGAATGAAGGTATGGCTCTGCAAAGACAGTTCCAGTAAACTAAAAAGAAGGGACTTGAGTCTCTTTTAAGGGACATTCTTGTCTGTTCTTTAAACTTGATTCTGCAGCAGCAGGCACTACATTCAATCCCTTTCATAAACAAATCGATCTCTATCTTAATAATTGCTTTTTTCACCCTCTTTACAACCTCTGGTAGGCTATTGTTGGGAAACTTCCCTTCATTTCTACCCTAAATTAATTCAAGGCCACTTGACACCTCTGTGTTCTTCTGCCAGCATTGTCCTTTAGCTTACCACTTCTTTCTGCCTCCCCAGCGTTTAACACAGATGTATTTATAGGCAAGTCATAGTCCTAAAGGATACTGTTAGAGAGGATGATTACATATGACATTACAAGGGAAACTTCCTCATATGGTCGTCGTCTTGTAGTAGCGCGCGTACTCCATCTATGTTCACAGCCCTGTTGTGACAGATACTATACATACCAAAGACTCACAGATCATTGCTAGCTTCTCAAGACAGAGACCAACTGCCTATTTAGTTGATTTGATCAAAGGATGAAGCAAACCCCAAAATGGCACATAATGTCAGTGATCTCATCTGTGGTAGAGCCAGGAAAACTGTACTCTTCTGCCACTAGCTCTAGCTGTCACCCACTGGGTCACAGCATTCTTTGTCCTCATGGGCCCTTTTGCAGTGCAAAGCACTACATTAGTAGCAGTCATCATGAAGAGGCAAACTCCACAATGTTTATTCCTAGGTTATATACATTTCTTTCCTTCAGCACTTGAGCCCACGCTGCTTTATGTTTTCAGAAGTAAACTTTACCTGATATTTATCTTAAAACAATAAATCCTGCTGCTAAAATTGAACACCTCCCTGTGTTCTGTAAAAGAGGCAGTAAAATGGCAACAACCCCAAAGAAACTGTTTTACTTCTACAGGAAGTTTTCTATTTATGGGCTCTGATAGTTTGAGTCAAATACAAAACAGGCAGGCAGCAGCAGCAAAATGTGTCTACATAACCACTGAGATGCAGGATTGATGTAAGATTGTCTTTACTTATCACTGAGCAACAGCTCCAGCTCAAGGGAATGAGACTGTAGTGATAGGAGAAGGGGTAATGGGTTCAAACTTAAACAGGGGAAGTTTAGATTGGGTACGAGGAAGAAGTTCTTTACTGTGAGGGTGGTGAGGCACTGGAATGGGTTGCCCAGGGAAGTTGTGAACGCTCCATTGCTGGAGGTGTTCAAGGCCAGGTTGGACATAGCCTTGGGTGATATGGTTTAGTGTGAGGTGTCCCCGCCCATGGCAGGGGGGTTGGAACCGGATGATTTTAAGGTCCTTTCCAACCCTGACTATTCTATGATTCTATGCAGCCCATACTCCAAAACCTCTACTCATGTTTGCTTTGTGGTCCTGTCACCCCAGGTGCTTTCATCCATTTCCAGTGTATGATACAGGGTTCAGGTCTGCCTGTAGGGTCAGAGGCTGGGGTCCAACCTATCTATCAGGTTTCCAGAACATGGGGAAAGTCTCTGGTATGGTCTGCTCCCATATCAGTGAGCACAGGTCTAGTGTGACTGCTGAACTTGTCATGATTAGTTTATGCTCCGCAGCTCTGAAGATGCAACTTCCACTATAGAATCATAGAATCACATCATAGTTAGGGTTGGAAAGGACCTTAAGATCATCCAGTTCCAACTCCCTGCCATGTCCATTTTAAATTCAGCAAAGTTTCAGTGCTATCGGTGGAGCTATTCCTGGTGCCAGATACCAGTCCCAAAATGCATTACTGCAATGCTCGTGCTTCTTGCAAAGTACCTGTATTATACACACAGGATCAGGAAACATGCCTTCCCTGGAATCCTAACCATATTTTTGATATGTCATTAATTCCAGTGCCAACAGCATAAACTAACTCTATGTAAAACCACATGGGTCTCAGACCTGAGCCAGTTCCTGCGCTTTCAAAATGCAACCAAAGAATAAAAGGTAAAAACTTGTGCTTTTTCGCTACTGCGTCTTTGCTGGCGGTTGCAGAAACCATTAATACTGCTCCACAACACTGTTCCATTTTGTTATCAAGCTCTTACAGCTCTGTTAGAAATACGAAGCACTTTACCTGTAAAGCAGGCACAACAAAATCCTCGTATTTGAGGATTTTCCATCTAAAACAATTCTACATTTAATCTTTAACTTAAGAAGTAACTTGCAAGCAACTGCAAGATCTGAAATGAATTTTACAGCTTAACTAGTAACAAAACTCCAAGCAACTAGAAAGAAAATACAATACATTGCAGAAACATTTTCTAACTTCATTTTGACAAGTATAGCTTCCATTAACTCATTATTAACTTATGGTGTTCCTGTCCTTGGAAGAGGGGCTGGAACTAGATGATCTTTAAGGTTCCTTTCAACCTAAACCACTCCATGAGTCTATGATTCCATGATTTATGGTACACTATTCACACTAATATTTGCTGCATATATATATTTGGGCTTTCTGGCAAGATACCTAACTTCGCACTTGTTGCTGACAGCATGGAAGATGTGTATGGCTTATAAATTTTAAAGAGTAATAAACTGGGACTGGATCTATTGTTTTGTCATCATTTAAGAGTAAAAAAACAATGTTGAGAGCTCTTCTCTTGTTCGACTGGAATGCTGGAAAGCATTGAAAATCCCAAAGTTAACGGGCTTTCTGGTTAAGCATTCTTGAATCCCAAAGTTGCAGATAAGAGGCTTGAAAGATTTCAACTATTTTGTAACACTACCTACAAATGTTTCAGTGCCAGAGAATGCCATCACTTGCCTGATTTATGCATCAGAATTAATGCTTTAAATATTATGAAGTATGGCTTAAAAACATAGCCACAGTTGCATGGTACTTGGTTTATGCCACCAGAATCTGTTGCCTAGGAAATCACCCCCTTCTGACATCCAGAAAGACTCCAATGTGTAATTATTCTTAAGCAGTTACTAAAAGGTGAATTTAATGTGGTGGGATTAAAATGTTTAAAATACATTGATGTTTAAGGGAGGAAAAACACATTTGTCCTGAAGTGAATACTGCTGGGTATTAAAGCTGCCATGGGAAAACCACATGTAGTAAATGCTGTATAAAATTAAATATACCTTAACCTAATGTTAATTGCTTAATTTATTTTATTACCTAGGAAAATCCCAGCACAAGAACTATCAATAAATGTGCGCCAGCAAAGCAGAATTCTGACTGGAATTCAAACAGTCATGGAATCGCCTCCCCTACAATCCTTCCAAATACAAGTGTAACTAAAGCTGACACACAGTATCCCCAAAAAGGTGCAGTGGAGAAAATCTGGAGAAAGAAACGCTGTAAAATAAAAGAGGAAAGCTTTTTGCTTCTGTGCAGCCCTAAAAATGTGGCCCTTTAAAATTAAAGAGGCAGAGATAGGGTTTAAATGAAGACACACGTGGAGAAAATTTAACTCTTTATGCCATTACTTATCTCAAAGATGCCTTCTAGGAAGTACAATCCGATGTACAGATCCATTGGCTGGGAAAATCTCCAAAGCACTTCCAGACTCTGTTTTTTAAAGCTTATACTACAGTCAAGACTGTCTTTGTCAATAAGAACCAATTTAAAGATAATGGCCAATAACCTATTCCTTGTCTTGCTCCCACCAATGAGTATGGTGAGGAGTATATACAACACGAATCCAGCTTTTTCACGTCTCCTTTCCCCAGCAGGCCTTAGATTTGTATTAATTGTTAGTCTGGTACATGGGTATAGTTCTTCTTGCTTAGAGTATTTAAGAGACAAGGATGCCCTCAGAGCCAGACTGTTACTCAGTGGTATTCAAAACACTGTTTTCAGAAGGAAAGGCTTACATAGAGACAATGGGATTTGAGCTCTCAAAGTTCCAGGGTCCTTTTGAACCTAGGAACTTGTAGAAATCCACTGCATCATTCAGTGAGGAAGAACCAGCACATTTTGCAGGATTTTCACCTAATTTATATGGTAGACTTCCCATCATTCTCAAAACCAGGACTGTCACTGCCAAGAGCGAGCAGGGACCCCTGAAACTCAGCATCAGTGTCCCTTCTCCCACTCCTAATCTAACAAGAACCTGAACAACTCACTTTCATACAAGCCTTCTTAAAAAATGAAAGCAAATAAGGCAATTCCCAATCAAACCCTTGGCAACTGATTTATTGATATGCATCCCTTATCAACATGCCAACTTGAAAGGGAATATATTGAGCAGTTGTGCCAGCCACCCAACAGCTTTACAACCTGAAAATGCCAAACTAAAAGGTGTGGCTTAACCAGGCCCAACAGCCCCCCAGTATGTTTCTGCTGATATCAAGAAGCTGCTGAGCAGTACCAGGAACTTTTCCACCTGATAAGGAAATATGTTACACACAGCACATTCAACTCTTCCACTATACGACACAAAACATTAATCACAACAACTTGCTTCAATCACTATAAAAATACTACTCCAGATGCTTAATCTATGGAGATGCCAAGCCCACGTACCTGCTGATGTTGCAAAAGGCTCACTGCATCCCAGCAATACAATAGCTAAGGATACATTAGTAATGAGCAGGAACATAAGCAGCTCTTTACTCAAAAGGCCGCAACTTAAGGCCCTTACCCAGTAAGAACATTGGCATTTGATTTTATCAAGTACCTGAAAAGCCATGTTGTTAAAATTTATAATGTTACGGATAGCTTTTGCTTACTGTGTTCAAAACACTGCAGTTGAGCTGCAACGGGTACAGAAAAAGGGCTGTAATGGTGAACAGAGAAATGCAGAATTATGAGCTGTCAAAAGCACTTGAGTAGTGCTGTGACAGTTGAGAGTCAGTAAAAGCAATCTTTAGAAATCCATTTAATTAGCTGTGAGAGAATAATTAAAAGAGAATACTGCCATGCAGATAATGAATACAGTCAGATTAGATGGGAAATTAAATGAGTAAAGGTCTAGAACTGTCCTAATAGGGTAGTGGGAGTGAGGAGTCAGGCTGCTGTACAAAGGCAGATAGCTCCTATTTTATGAATTTGGATTTAAGTTTATAAGGAAAAAAATCCATAATTTTATTCAAAAGAACTTTTCAATACATAAAATTTACTTTCTAAGAAGCACATGCTCCGAACTATTAGAAGTTACGCAGGCACCAGTGCTCTGGCCAGAACTGCCCAGCATTTCAATGACCTTGGTTATTGTCCTGTCTGACAGCAGAAAGCCTGAGTGACAATCCCTTTTACAAGCCACCATATTAAAAGGTTAGATTGCTATTTTGAATGTGTGCTGTTATATTTTGGTGACATTTTAGACATGCGGCATATTTTTGCAATCATTCCATGAGTGCGGGATTGGGCGCACACCTACTCTTCATTCAGCATACAGTGAATTGCATTCCCAACTCAAAGCAGATGTACAGAAAACACTGTGTCCCCATGTCATTCCTGCTTAGCCTGTTCCTGTAATTTTAAGGTGGTAAGCCCATGATTTGCACTGGAATGGGGTTAGCGGCTGCAGCTCAGCTGCCAGACAGGATGCCAGATAAGAGGTGGTGTCTGCAGCATGGAGGTGGGCTGCAGGTTGTGCCAACTCTGTCAAGAGTTTGCTGTACCTCAGTGCACAAGTTTAAATAGAACAAAATGCAAACAAACCCAGAAAAGGAATTAACTCTCTGTGACCTGCATTTCCCTTATTAAAGTCAGCACTGCCTGGGAGAGCTCATTCTACAAGAGCAATGTAAGTCCTACCCAGGAAAAGAGCACCGATGGAAAAGCAAGTGCTGCAGCAAATGTGTGCACTGACATAAATCAGGGTAAGCTGGAGCTGTCCCGCAAATCCTACCTGGGGGGTAACAGCAAACACCATCGTAACACCCTTTTTCCGTGGTTTGTTTCATGCTTCCTCCTTACTGCTAGTCAGAACGTGATTTCATTTTGACTTCGGTGTTCTGCTAGCACACCAGCACACCTCCTTCTAATAAATCCTTTATTTGGTTTATATGAAGTACCAATATTTGGGTAATAAGAATGATCTTTTATATCAGATTTCCCTGTCGCTGATGTGAAATAAGGTAAGCAGAGAGAAGGATTCTAATATTTGCACGGATGAGAGGAGGTCACAATGTGTTTTCATCTACTCACGCTAGTATTCTCACTGACGTCAAAAGGCAGTTTGCGTAAGCATGACAAAGGAGCAGGATTTAACCCCTCCATCAAAACCTCTGGGCATGCTAAATTTGACGGGACTAGAAAAGAGAAAGATTACAGGTGTTCTGTCTTAAGATAATTTTGATTGCAGCCCTGAGAGCAACAGGTTTCCTTCAGGAAGACATCTAGGGCAGAAGGCTTTCAGGGAGAGGGGTGGGAGTGCCTTCTGTTAACCTCTATGACCTTTGGGAGAGATATCTCTGTGTTTCCTCTGGGTGCAAAAATCTTGGGACCAAACCAGTTTTTTCGTGTTAGATGTTTTTCAGGATAGTCCTATGCCACTGAAACTTCTGAAGTAAGAACACATTAAAAACTGGGGTAATCATTAGGACACGTGGATTGGAATAAACCAGGATGCAGACACAAATTCAAAGCTACTTTAACACTTGTGGTGGTAGCAAGAGTCTGCAGAGATCTGAGCATGAGATCTCTCACTGGCTCTGGTGAAATGCCCAATTAAGCCCTGACAACTCTTGAGATTTTCAAAAGGGATTTTCCTGTGATCATAGCACCAGCTACAGTCGGCTGCTCGCACATCCTGCTTTGCGCCGCTGTACCAGAAAGTGGAGGGCTGGACTTATTCCTGTCATTAAATGACAGAAGTATCTTCTTCTTAACTTCACTGACACTGATTTTAATTTACATTTTACATTCGAATGCTGGAGAGGGACTCTTCATTAGGGACTGTTGTGATAGGAAAGGGGGTAATGAGTTCAAACTTAGACAGGGGAAGTTCCAGTTAGATATAAGGAGGAAGTTCTTTACTATGAGGGTGCTGAGGCACTGGCACAGGCTGCCCAAAGAAGTGGTAAATGCTCCATCCTTGGCAGTGTTCAAGGCCAGGTTGGACAGAGCCTTGGGCGACATGGCCTAGTGTGAGGTGTCTCTGCCCATAGCAGCGGTTTGGAACTGGAGGATCTTAAGGTTCTTTCCAACACAAACCATTCTGTGTTTCTATGATTTCAGATGCAGGTAAATAACGATTGTCACAGTAAGGTTTCTGCTGAAGTTTGCACACCAGAGCAACTGTTCAAAGCTACCAGTTTCCTTACCAAATGCAAAGACTGAACCCAGCCCCATCCTTCCTAAACTGTTCCCATCCAAACATGTTTAAAAATGCACAACACGATGTCTCACAGGCTTGTACAATCCAAAAGCAGATAGCTGGAAATGCAATTTGATTCTGAACCAAACTGTGCTTTAGCATGCGCTGTAGGATAATTGAGTCATTGTTTCAAATCAGAAACCCAGCACAGGGAGAATATAAAAACCACTGACCTTTCTTTGCCAGATTACTGTTGGGTTCATACTTCTCAATCAGCTGTTGAACTTGTTCTTGTTTTAATGGTGGATAGAGGATTTCATTTAATCGTGGATCACGCTGCTTAAGATTGATAAATTCCATCATTTGATCAACAGTAAGGTATGGTTTGCTCTTGGCACCACTAGAGAAAAATTAAAGCAACAGCAAAGCCATTTAAATACATTTCCTTGAAATCTTGTTCAATGTAACTTCCCAGGGAAACAGCCAAGATTCAAACTGTCCTTGCACAAAAACACCGTCCCGCTGTGCCTCTGGACCAGTTTACTTTGCCAGCATGTAACAACAAACATCCTTCACCAAACATCCAAGAGCAGGATTTTTAAAAGCATGCAGCATCACTGACATCAATGGGAAGAGTCACAGCAATGAGAAAAGCTTTTCATTCCTCTCAAGTCCTGTAACTAAGCAATTTAAAAGAGTAAAAGAGAAAACGATGTGGATTTCAATCTTTAGCTTGCCACGCACGCTCTGCTGGCATTCCCGGCCCCGGTATTTGGTTTTGCTGCTGAATAACAACAGCCCAGTATTCTAGTATTTGCTTGGAGTTTTTCCCCTCTTTTTATCAACCTGTTAAAAAATGCCAGGCACTCTGCAAAGCAAGCACAAAAGATGCCTATTTAGAGAGGTAGTAAAAAGAGCAGTGTTTGGGTATAATTGGTACCCAGATGGAGATTCAGGAAGCCTCCAAGCCAGGTGACGTGCTTAGGGTTGTCTACAGCACTTGGGACTGACCTACTTCTGCTCTGCGAGACAGCAATGAGAAGTCTACCTCCGGGTTCAGTGGGAGCAAACTAGGCCAAGGCTGTGTCCTTATAAAACCTCAACCTTAGAGAAAATGAGCGTAAAAGGAGTACACGAGCACACTCGTGTTGCATGGGTAAGTTCACCCATTGTTTTGGTGTTCCTGGGATGCACGATGGAAATTACTTTGCCTTTATATTGCTTTCCATTCTGACTCCATTGATCAGGCTCTGCTATAACTGGGAAGTGCGATCACTTGCTGCAAGTGGCAGAAAGATCACGAGTTACACAGCTTGTAACTGAAATCAGTAGTAGCTGGCTGCCAATTTAATGTCACAGTGTGAATTCATGATGCACAAATCCCAAAAGTTACTGCCATTTTTGCAACTCCTAATTGAGCCTTTGGGGGTGCTTATACATCTTTTCATGCCTACTGCATGTTGTTATCACTTATTACTCTTTTTACTGTCATGGAAGCCTACACAATCCTAATCCATACAGAAAAACAAGACCCTGCAGTTCTGCTCCTCTAAGAACAAACTACTTGAAAACTCCAGCCATTAGGAATGGAAGCAAAAGCTTGGGAGAGAAAACCCTTGATCCAAGGTTAACTAACAGCCCTGCTTGACACTGAAATCTGTTCTTGGCAATCGCTGCATGCTGCTCTAGTTTTAATAAGCCACTGTGCCACCCCCAGCCCAGAAAATCAGTGAAGGGGTAAATAAATAATGAGTGTCTTTTCTTACAACTCCGAAAAGATGTGGTCGATCTCAGGCCGAGGGCAGAGGTTGTTCAAGAACACTCTGTACACGTCCGGCGTGAAGTCATCTTGAGGGATCGAATCATTCTGTGAAATGGGCAAAAAATTAGTGACAGAACGATACAAACATCTATATGTTCTTTGTAAACAGATCAGTCGGCGCTGTGCTGCTTCTCATTTCCTTCCTGCAACCTAGACGAGTCCAGATTTTGCAGAATAATAAACTCCCCTGGATAACAGAGCAGCTTAAAGAGTAGTCTTTACAAAACATACAAATACATCCATACTCTTATTTTCCATAAGGCAAAGTTATCCCTTTCTCTGAGCACCTGTGAAGAAGAAAGAAAGGACACCTCCACATCTAACCCCCTTAATCTAAAGCATAAACAGGTATTTCAGCCTGGATGAAGGCTCTGAGCTCCCTTCCAGCAGGTCAGAGAGCAAAATCACTACGAAGCTGTGGCTGCCCCAACCCTGGCAGTCCTCAAGGCCAGGCTGGACAGGGCTTGGAGCAACTTGGGCTAGTGAGAGGTGTCCCGTCCCATGGCAGGGGCGTTGGAACTGGATGAGTCTTAAGGTTTCTTCCAACCCAAGCCATTCTAGGACTCCATGAAAGTGGCACAGAAGCTTGTATTGTGTACAGAGAAACCTTAAAAAGGAACAAGAAAAAGGAAACCACAAAAACCATGAAATGCAAATACTGAAAATCTAATTTTTGAGTTTCTTTCACACAAGCTACCTTCATCAAAAGCCATGACATGTAGTCTCTAGTAGCATCATGGGCCCATGTGGTACCTCTTTACAGCTCCAAAATAATGCCCACCTCTGATAAACAGGAGGAGGAAGATTGTAACTTGGACACAAAGCCATGTGCTGTCAAACACCCGCTGAACCTGGACGTCTCAGAAGCAAAATGCTGATAGGGGAATTTGTTGCTTTTACTTATTCTGCCTGTTTAATGCTGTTGCCAAGGTGTCGTGGTTTAAGCCCAGCCATAACTCAGTACCACACAGCTGCACTCTCACTCTTCCCCTTTATCCTCCCAACTCCCAGAGGGATGGGGAGGAGAATCGAAACAATGTGATCCCCACGGGTTGAGATAAGAACAGTGCAGTAACTGAGGAATAACACAACCCACTGCTGCTACCACCAATAGTAATAATGACAAGGGAAATAACAAGGGAAGAGAACACAACCGCTCACCACCCACTGACCGATACCCAGCCCGACCCAGGAGTGATCTCACCCTTCTGGGTAACTGCCCCCAGTTTATACAGTGGGCATGATGTGCTGTGGTATGGAATACCTCTTTGGTCAGTTTGGGTCAGGTGTCCTGTCTCTGCTTCCTCCCAGCTTCCCCTCCTCCCTGGCAGAGCATGAGGCTCAGAAAGCCCTTGGTCAGAGTAAACATTACTGAGCAGTGACTGAGAACATCGGTGTTATCAGCGCTGTTCCCAGGCTGAAAGTCGAAACCACAGCACTGCACCAGCTGCTAAGAAGGAGAAAAATGACTGCAACTGCTGAACCCAGGACAAATGGGGACCAGAAGCATCGAGTCAAGCCTTTGTTAGATGGAAAAAAACCTGTCTGTATTTTTCCTGTTTCAGGTTAAAATAATGAATGAATGCCACAGGGATCACTTTATCTCTTTGTTCATCTACAAAACCTTCAGAGGCCCAAGAAGATTTTGTACCCTGACCATTGCTTGGCAAGCACAGACCAAACTCGACGCCACTCTTGCTCAGACTGATCTGGGCTATTTGCTGTCCACCTGGGTACATCTCCAGGCTCCAACCATCTAAAGTCACCAAACATTAGCCCCTTGTTCCTTCCTCTTATTTGGCGGATGATGCGAGTGGCTGCAGGCTGAGCTGGTTCTAAATTTACCCAGCCAAAACAACCCTGTGCACTTTACTGTGGGATCAGGTAACTTGCCAATAGCACAAATGCTAAATCCAGTGCAAGAGCAATGGAGAAGTTTGAAACCCGGAGTTGGAGGATGGAAATAGCTCCTTTCATTGACAGCTGCCAGTGACATTGAGCTGTGTGTGAAACTGCACCCACTACACTTTGATTAATCTGATAACTGTGTTGCTTTTGGTGGAGAGCAGCACTGCTGGTACTTGCCTTTTCCTAAAGGCCTTTGTGAAGCCTAAAGAATTCATACAGCTTGTGAATATTCTTGTTAAAGATGGCATCCCACTCTGTTGTCTCTACCTATAATCCCTACTCAGCAGGGTACTGCTCAGCCAGTGCTTCTCCTAAGGACTTTTTAAACACTGATTGTGCCATTAGCACAGAATTATTCCTTTGCAGGGATTTGAAGGTGCTGAACAAAACAAAATATTGATCTTTTACAATACCCTGAGATCCAGGCTTTTATTTGCTACTCAGCATTAAGAAAATACACCTCAGTTTCGAAACACCTATCACCAAACACCTATCCACAAAGAGGATAACCAACACAAGTCTTGAAGCCTAACTACAGAACCTTTTAATTATTAGTTTCCACTGGTTCAAACTAGACAACTTTCAAGATTCCTTCTAACCCAATCCACTCTATGATTCTACGACTTCCCACCAGTAATGTAATCAGTGGACTACAAAACAGAGAGGAGAATGGGAGATGCAAGCCTGCCAAAAGGGATTAAGATACACTGCCCCACTCCTCAGCCAGGTCTGAGCCATCCACATTTCAGTGGAGCCACCTACAAACTGTATGTGCTCATCTCTTTTTTGAGACCAATGAAGAAATCATAAAGCCTCAGTACCACACGAGAGCAAACCTCATTTCCAGCTTTGCTGAATACTAGCGTTTGACTTTTTTCCGTGGTTGAGACTACTAATTTCAAGCACTGCTGATTTATGGTTTGTCTGGTAACCTGCCTGCTTTTGTAACATCTGTATTCAGTCTCTAACATATATTTGGCAGCACAACAGCTAATTCAGATTATTTGCAGACACAGGACTTGATAGCTGGTTGTTTTATTTATGTTAACACTCAAACTCACTGGCGCTTCATTGTGAACCTCTACAGTAACTGAAAGGCAGAGGACAGTCTTCATGCCAAACAGGCAGCTAAAATTAAGTTCTTCACATTCGGGTTAAGGCACCTTTAACTAAAACCAAACCAAACCAAACAAAAAGCACCTTCCCTTCCCCCAGAGTAGCTGAGATTTACAGAAAATCTCAGGGGAATCAGACGCCAAACTCCAAAACGCATGGGCAGATTTTAAAACTTAATTTAAACATTTATTTAAACATTCCTCTGCTTTCAGATCTGCTCGATGACAAAGGCTGCTGAAAATCAGATCCAACAGGGACTGGATTCTACCCTTGCCAGGTCCAACCCAGAAATAGCTAAGTAAATAAATCCATGCTGTGAAAACGTGCTCGATGCCCATGGGTCATCATCCCACTGCAATCCTGCTCAGCTGAATCAGGGCTGGGGCACTCAGTGCTGCAGTGAATCCATTCTTTAAGGGCCCTAAATATGAAATAAAGAATTTATTTTTGGAATTTCTGGGGAGCCTTTCTGATGCTCCTATTCTACAGCAGGATGAAGTCAATGAGACCTTTTCCTTCTCTCACACTAACTGTAGCTCCTACATCTTGTCCTAAGAGGTTTCCTGATGAGCATACACACAAGAAACATGCTGAAGTTCAGGACAGTGGATGCTGAAGTGCAGCATAGTGGATGCTGAAGTTTATACTGTCACAGAAAACTCCATGCAGGGACAATAGACCCTGGCAGCATAGTTCAGGCTGCCCTGTCCTCAGATCACTGCATAAGACAGATGATGGACTGTCCCAACCTTGAAGCTATGAGTCAGGAAGAGAGTGATAAATGCTGCCTTGGGGTTCTGCTTACCACCACAAGTTTCATTTTGTGTTTTAGGGTCATTCCCAGGCTCTGAGAGGTGCAGCAAAACATCACATGAAATTCATGGCCCACGAGTGCCGTTTCTTCCTAAAGCAATGAGAGGTATGGAAACATGGGGAGAAAAGCCTTAGAGGGATCGTCATGAGGCATGAATACAAGAAACCAAGAAGCTTAACCTCTTGATGTCCATGACAGACTTTTGTGAAGTCTTGGAATAACTTGGTGATTCCGCTGAGGAAGATCCCCTGATATATACTCATGTCTTGCACAGAGTTGGAATCCAGTGCTCGTCCAAGGCTTTACAGAACACCATTTGTCCTGCAGTACAACAACACAGAAAGGCTGGAAGCTGAAGCTAAGAATTTTACTTGTTCAAATAAGCAGGAACACAAAGGAAAAGAGCTGTAGCTGAAGTACTGATTTTCTTCTGCTCTATAACCTCTGGGAGATTTAGAGTTTAATGCTTCTTAAGCACTTGGCTTCTAAGACATTTTTTTTCAAAGCTGCTCAAAACAGCTTTTTCTTTGCTGCATGAAGTGTGCTTCTTTTCCGTCCCGAGCACAGAAAGGATCTGCTTTATACTATGAATAATTTTCAAGATGGTATCCCAGCAACAAGTATCCAGCAGTATGTATGTAAAATTGGCTCTACTTAAATAAATAGCAGAAAAAGGTGCTGTTTCTTTCAAGGACTCCAGTGATGTTTAGATTATTCTTTTTCCCAGAGATAGGTGGCAAACAGAAGCAGTAAATCAACTGATTTCAAAAGCAGCACTTCAGAGATGTATTGCACATCTCCTCTTGTTTGCTAACAATGAAAATTCATCTTTAAAGTTATTCTTTCCAAGTTTCTAACCTCACGGCCTTGCTTTAGATAAGGTTATAATAATATTTTATACCTACTTCACAGATATTCCTTGGAATTTTATGGAATTCAGCTCCCAAACCTATGAAAGAAGGTCTCGTTGGTAAGTGGTATCTGAGATTTGGCTTGTGAAGGTTTCTTTTCATTGCTCTTCTGGAGCTGTGAGAATTGGCTCTGTTAAACCATTGGGGAGGAAAACACTGAGCAGAACAGTTTTCTACAAGAGCAAGGGATCAGGAGATGGAGGCTCTCTGCCACAGACCAGTTCTGCCCCACTTCTTGGCCCTCCAAACATAGGAATAATCCTGTAAGAAGGACATCTTCACTCCAGTGTTAACCAGAATCACCTTCTCGAGCTCGTTCCTCTTGAAAAAAGCCTTCCTAAGGGTGATGTACCATCCTGCCAATGTTCTGGGTTGAGGAGATACCCTGGATTAGCAGCATACAGTGGTTCCATACAGCAGTAACAGCTTTGATGCTAGAGCATTTCAACATGTACTCCATGCACCTTTTAAGATAAGCTACGGTGAGTTTAAACTGTCACTTAACTCAAGCTATAGATATTTTTGTGAGAAGAAAACAGATTACCCCATTAGCTACACCTCGAGCTAACACTGAAATCATGCCTTGTGCAACTCTCTTGGGTTCTTAAACATTCCCACAGGCCTCTCTAGGAGAGGCCACACAGCCCCTGCCCTTGCATTTGATCTATTCACACTTTTTGCAGACCCTTCTGGTCCTCACACAGTTTCAAATCAAAGGTACTCACATTTGCAGATGGGTTTTCAGGAACTTCTGGGCAGGAAAGAAACCAGCTACCAAGGCCAGCACAGCACAATTGGCCTCAGACAAACTGTCTTCCACTCAATAGACAGTAAACACCACTGAATATAAGCAATACATTGTAAAGTCCAGGAATAAATTCAGATGCTTACCCTGGAAGATGGAAGATTACAAGCTTCTAACGCGGTCTCTACTCGTTTTCTGTCAGCAGAAAATAAGCGGTAGATGCTGCAAAATGAAGGCAAAACAGAGGGAATTAGCTTCAAGACATGCCTTGACGGCCCATGGGGCTTAGTGACTGAATATCACTTCCCAGTCTATCAGGTCTTTAGCTATTTATTTCCATTTGCTGGCTGCTCAGTAACACAAGCAAGTTTAATGGTGCCCACAATGAGCTTAACTCTACTCAACAAAAGCTGCTATTAGAGCAGATAGCTATTTGAGAAAGTCACCACTGATTTCTTCATATTCCCCCAGCAATATGCAGTTTGAATACATTTATCCTCACAGCATGTCTCTGAGGTAAAGAAATTATGGGGTTTTTTTATTATACACAAGTGGAACGAAGGAAGGCAGAGAAGCTTAAAGTCTTGCCCTAGATCACAAGGGCAATCTAGCCCAAAGGGTATTTGGAGAGACATATCCTGAGAGTCACTAGATACTCTCCTGCAGTATCTCTTGTGAACAGATGATACAGTTATTATGGACACAGGGGTCATATATGCATCCCAAACAAGTATTCACACTCAGAAGAGACTACATGGTAAGGAGGGGGAACAGAACTCACTTCTTCAGAGGAATGCGCCCTTCTGGAGTCACCTGCAGCTTAAGTTTTGTGTAACTGTGGAGAGAAAAGCATCCTGGTTTATTTGACAGCATTATCAAGTACTCCTCCACCACCTTTATAGCTCAGTGCTAGTGCTCTGACCATGTGGCAAGTTTGACTCAGTTTTTTTACCAACATGAAAACCCATTGGGATATCATAAATACCTTTTCCTTCAACAGTAAGATATGTGTACTATCAAATACTGTCCATCTTGCAACAAAACATGGCAAATACAATTAATGCACAAATTTATCCTCCCCCCAAGCTCCTTCTCCCCCAGGCTGCCTACCAGTCTATCAGCAAACTAGACTGTGGCACATAGGTTGTGCAACTTGATTGGAAAGGTGGCTGGACTCCTCTTCCAGAGGCTGAAATTGTCCCTTGATGTTGCACACCAATATGCCTGCCTCCCTGAGCCTTGCTCAAAACACAACTGTGAAGGCTTCTCCATTTGACCCTAAGTTTTATCACTCCTCAGCTGGAAGGAAGTCAAATTGCTGGCAACTGAAATATCTCTACACTAGCAAGAGTGTCAGTAAATTTAGCAGCCCTGGGCAAGTCCAAGACATTTCCAGTATGAAGCAGTATAAAAATTACATGCTGAAACCATCTACAGGCAGGCAATTACTCAGCTTTTGAACTGAGTATTTAGAGATCTCAATATCTCAGGACCTGTGACTTCTCTCACATCCTCATTAAGGCAGCAGGACAAGGATGTCTCTATCCAAACCTTTCAAAATACCGATTCAAAGCCTACTGAAACAGCAGTCATTCAGTAGCTTTAATGAGAAGCAGTCGGGGCTACAGCTGTGATGTGATATTCCCCCCAGTACGTGAGGACTGCTGGTTACCAGCACTACGTCTACCAGCAGCAGCCTGGAAAGAGCATGACTGTGAGTGCTTCCTATCTTCCCCCTGAACATAACTAAAACATTTCCCCTTGAAATGAGTTTTGCAGAAATATAATCTGGTTAAAAATGTGGCAACACTTTGATATTTAAGAGGATTTTAAAAGCTTTTTCACTTTACCCACTTGCCAACCAAAAGCAAAACAAACTGCATGGTTCTAATAAACCTTCCTTTTCTTCCCATCCAAAAATGCCATTAGCAACTGCTGCAAAAACACCGTATGTGCTAAGACCCCTGACTAGGAGAGGAACATTGTCACAGATCCTTGTCTCCCCAAATGCATCTTCTGGAAACTAATCTCTTGTGCTGCTGTGTCCCCAAACAAAGCCATTATCACCCCTGCCCCATCTCCCAGCACTGATCCAGAGCAGAAAGGAAAAAAAATCACAGCGGTTAGTAAAAAAAAGGTTTGTTTTATTCTCTCTTCTAGATTTTTAAGCTTTTGAGTACATTCTGGTCACATTTAGTGTTTTCCCCTCAAGCCAAGAAAGCCAGAAATAAAGGAAAATTACGGGAGGGGTTGGAAGGAGGAAGAATTTTGAGTTTCAGTTAAAGCAAAGTCACAATGTGTCTGAAAAAACAGTCAGTCCCCACCAGTGCTTGCTACTTTTTTTTCCTCCCAAATTCTTTGCTACACATGGGACACTATTTCGCCCCCTGCAGCTTTATCCACCCATCTAGGAAAACCAAGCATGTTATTCCTGTCAAAAAGCTTGCTAGAAGATACTCTCATCTGTGGCCGCCGAATGGACTCATTTCAGCAGTGCAGCACTGACTCAAAGAGTGACAAATGCTGACCCCAGTCACCCTTTGCTCATTACTGCATCAGTCAGTATCGCAGTACTAAGGTACTCTAGCATCCATTTTTGCACCCCAACACAACCCTACACTGCATGGCTACAAAAGAGGAATGAGCCCATTACAAGCATCCAGAAATAGCAGCTTTTATTAACCAGCCCTTCCTCCAAATTAACCCTATTTTTCTCATCCAACCAAACTACAGGAAAGCTGCTCGAGCTGTTTACTACTGCACTTCCAACACTGTATGCAATGCCACAAAGAAAAAAAGCCTTCTTTCTGCTCTGATGTAATTTGTTTTTCTATTTCAGCAGAAGGGTTCTGATAGGACTGCACCCAACCCTTTGCTTAGTGCAATAATTATAGCGTGGAAATACTTTTAATGTTCTAAATCAAAGATTTCTGAAGTGACTCTGATTTGGCACCTGTGCAGTGGACCCTGGAAACCCTACAGTTCCCAAGTGATTCATTAATTGGTGGAAGAAGGAAAAAACGACAGAGGAATGCCATGCTCGCCTCCTACTGAATCCATGCGATGTGTCCAGTGACTACATCTTTAATTACTATTACTTGAACAACCACCAAAAAATGGCTCCAAATAAAACTGGATCTACTACACTCTGTGATAACATGTTCCTCCTTTGAACCTGGTAAGAAAATGCCATTAGGCATAGCCAAAATGCTCCCCATTACAGATCTGTCAGCAAAGTCTGATGGCTAGCCAGGTGTTTGAGTAGTAAGGGACATGGACATAGTAGTAACAGGAAATTGTCTCTGCTCTTCCTCTGACACCTGGTTAAACACAGTGCTTTCTCCACAGTCAACACTGGGAACCAATAGGAAATGTTAAATGTTCCCATCCATTTGGGAGTTGGTTTGCCTGATACATCATTGCTGTCCCAACACACTGTATCAGACGCAAACCTGTAGTTCCTGCAATGTCCAATCTCCAAAGTTTCTACAAGATCTGTTGAGTTCAGCTGTACCTCAAATATGAACACTGAGAAGTAAACATACCCCCCACCTCCTTCCCCCTAAAAGGCAAGCAAGTGCCCCAGCTCATTGCCATCACTATCTTCTAGGCTTTGCCATACTGTTCTCAGTGCTATCACTTACGTAGAACTCCCTCAGCATATGGTTATTGTACACGTGAGAATTACTAATCTCAGGTTTAGTTCTCTTTCCTTTCAGAGGTGTGTTTTTGTACCTCAAACATTCTCATAAACAGCTTTTCTACTTGGAAACTGTGCCCTGGGCAAAGGAATCCAGAGAAATGGATTCAGGGCTTCTCTCCGAATCACATGAACTACAGAGAGGAAAATGGACTTGTACTTCTCATTTCCTGACCAATAACAGAACAAAAGGGAAAATAAACTGAAGCAAATCAGTCCAGACTATTAATTCATTTTAAATGAAGAGCTTCAGAGTACAAGTTACTACTTTGGTATACAAGGCGAACATGGCATTTAATCCTTGCTATGACTTCTTTTGCTATGACTTAGTAGTTTGCAACAAGAACCCAAACAGGGCTTTTTGTTTAAGTGACGTTCAGATAACAGGCTTTTTAAAACCGTAAGAAAGGACAAGCCTGTGTTTACAAAAGTGACAACTCATCAAAGCAGAAACAATAGATGACAATGTGACTAAGAAGCAAAGAGGAAAATGACGCAGAGCAAAGAGCAACACCCACAGCATTCAATCCATTGCGACTTACGCTTTTTCCAGAAACGCATCCCTTGACATGTTCTGTGCCAACAGATTTGTTGCCAAACTGAACACTTCATCTGACCATTCCTACAAAGAGAAACCTTGATTAAACAAGGCTTAGTTTCTATGTTTACTTACACAAAGCAAAACAGCTCTGAACATGATATCGTTAGTAAAAAGTGCCTTATTAAAGCCTGAACTTGATCTTTTCCCATCACAGCTTCCCTCCTCATCTGTGAGCCCTGATTTGCTTGAGCTGCAAGGAAATGCAGACTGATACAAATGCATTTTTAAAGGTATCTTATTCCACTGAACTGAAAAAGAAATAAATCATATGGAGAAATGTCTGTTGCAAAACACACTCAAGTTCCTGAAGGATGTGAAATAAATGCCCCAGAAAAATACATTTTCTTGTGTGTTGGACACTGCTCTGGTTGACAGGCTGAGGGTTAAAAAAAGAGCCTCTACCACCATTCTTATAAAATGAAGCTGAAATGGGCTTAAATCCCTCTAAAGGCAAACAGAGCTGACAGGGTGGGATACAGACCATACCACAGCACATGTCTAGTGTCAGTGTGCCCTCTTACATGAGCGCATTGTATGAGCCTACACACCACACTCTCTATGGGTCATGAAGTGATTCAGACAACAAATATCAAGCCTTGTATTTATGGTGGACACCAAATTAAGAACCGTAAGCATGGGCTCTACCTTACCTCTTACAGCCAACATAAGTAACATGCTTAACCCCCCCCCCCCCGAACCAGCAAAAATATATAGGAATAAATATAAATTACTCTGATATGCAAGGAATAAGATGCAACTTCATATAGAAAAGCTCTTTTCCTCCCTGCTGCACACCCTTACATGTGGTCCTACCCCTTCCTAAACTGTTTCCCTCTGCTACACTGCCACCACTGCGTGGATTCCCATGGCTCCTCCTTGCTTTTCCTCTCTTAGTTTTCTCGCTTCTATGCACATTGCTGAAGTCCTTCCCTTAAGCCTCAGACCTTCCTGGGTTCCCAGCAAGGCTGATCCAAGTTTAGACTCTCCCGGCTTGTCCTGTCGCTCTCCTCCTTTGCAGACCTCTCCTGCAGCTTTCATTCACAGTGCACTTTTCCTTGCTGGCTTTGTGCTTATTTACAGTCTTTAGTTGCAATCCTTTCGAATCACAACTGCAGTTTAGCACTGCCTTTCTTTCACTCCTTTAAAAGGACATGGAAATAAACAATGCCTTCGCAAAGAAGGAGAGGTTTAGTTTTTATAACTTGATGAAGCTTTCGAAGTTTCCTTTGAAACCAAAGTGAAGTTTCCTTTCATTCCAGGCCAGATCCAAAATCCCCATTGCCACACAGCCTCTCTTTGGGAGTAATTCACTCTTCCTGGCCCCCTTTTTTTTTTTTTTTGGTATAAAAACTGGATGATTTCATTCTGACAGGAACTGATAATGATGGAAAGCATCACTGACTTCTAACGAAACACATGTTGCTACATCACTTTGGAGCTTATGAGCTTGTTTTCCCTAAAGAGCCCCAGGATTCTACCTGAGTAGGTGATTGATTTGAGGGAGGTTCACAAGTTATAATGTTTTCTATTTTTTAACATGCTAAGGTTTTCTCCCTAAGGTTACCAGATCTTGATCCTGAAACTGGTGTCACGCAGCCACTTCCAACAAGGAGATAAGCCCATCTATACACCTACTGTTACATGGGTCTCTGATACCCTTCAGCTACCAGATCCTCAAGTCCACACCATTTACAACCTCACCTCTGAGCAGCTGTGACAACACATCTCCTCATGATTGCTATTTCTGGCAGAAAAACCTTCCTCCCTCAGCCACAGCCTCATTGTTCTGGAGGCAAATCACTGTGCTGAGCTGGCCCTCCCCTCCACCTCTCGTGACCACTTCCATTTTGCTGCTTCAATTGTTTTCCCTTCTTGGGTCTAATCTGAAAAGCCATGGGTGTGAGAAAGAAGAGGAGTCGGGTTCATTAGCAACACAACTGCTTTGCTGTGACTTTTGGAACAGAAAGTGTATTAAGGGCAGCATCTGTTTTTCTTCTTGGCAACTCATTTTTCCAGGCTCAGAATAAGCTCATCTTGTAAACGCTGCTTTGTTTAGGCACTAATAATAGCAGTAAAACTTCTCCCTGTGACACTAACGGCTGCAGAGATTATTGGCAATAGAAATGATGATATAGAAATTAAAAATACATTGGCTTTTAACTGAACTTGGTAGACTTTGGTTTGATCTCACTGGCTCTGCTGGGCTTAAACTGAAGTATTTTGTAGAACACGGAATTGAGGCCCTTTAGGAGCATCCCACGCCCTGGCCCTTCCTTCTCTTTGTCCAAGTGCTTGTCAACAGGAATGCAAGAGGAACTCGATTATTAAGTGCCTGCCACAATCATTATTTGTATGAACAGTCTTGCCATGTTCCTTTGCTAGCTTTTCCTGGCTCTTCAAAGTGATCAAACACTCCTGCCAAATATTCTGAAGGCTACCTACAGGCTGAGCCATTTCTGACAATGCAGATGCCAAGTCAACAATACTTGCTCATTGCCTCTCCCATTTTAGGGTCTTAATTCCAGCCACTACAGAGCTGCAGCCAAAAAACCAAGGTCAGAAAACAGGCTCATATCATCTTTCCAGTCAGTGGTCTGAACCCTCAGCAGGAGGGGGAACAACAGCCCTGAGCACAGACTCAAAGAAATAAAGGAGATGTGCTGGACTGACTTTGATGGGCTTGCACCAAGCTGCGAGCCAAGATGCATCTTGCTGCTTCAGCTACCAAATGGCTCTGTTTCCTTGGGTTTGCTGCATGGTACAGAGCAGAGCCCATACTCTAACCTCAAGCACGATGTACCCTGCAGTCATCTTTACCAGCAGCAGCAATTCCAGAAGGCAGCTCTCGGTGAGAGCGCTCCGCAGGGTAGAAAACTGTTACGTGTAGAGAGAAAACAGCCTACTGTGGAAAGGTTCTAACAGCCTTCAAATCACTACAGTGATTCAGAGGCTGCAGACTCTTGTACAGACTCCTGTACAGGAGCAACACAATAGGAAAATATAAATCTGGGTATTTTGAAATATGACTGTACTAGTGCCAACAAACTGCAGACTGGAAGGCTCTGATCCGGTGTGGTAGCGGAAGAACCCAGCCTTCCGCCATTCAACTCCAAGCAAGTCCCATCCATCATGATAAGAACTCTCTGAACTCAGTCTCCTCTTGGCTACGTCCTGTTACACTAATTCATATTTATATCATTAGTGGGAACTTTACTAACAGATTATTTAACTGCTCTGTGCTTTGGCAGGTAGCGTATAAGCAGCAGTTCATTTGGAAATCTGTTGCCCAGTGAAGTAATTCCTCTATTACACGCATCAGGATATATATGATAAGGCATTTATCTCAACAGAAGAAATGAGACCTTTTTCATGGGAAAAGACAGCACACATTCTTGAAAACACTTCCTTCAAATCAGAAGCGACTACGTGTGAAGGCAGCGTTTCTTGCACATTTGTTTTTGGTGGGAGGTTAACAAAGCAAGCTGCTCAAATTCCACACTTTCAGCATCCTCATGAGTTTTAGTTAAAAATGCATCAAATAGATGTGAATTTATACAGTTTGCTTTATCATTTTATTACACTGACCAAGCTCTTACATATGCCAGGGAAGCTGGACAAATAAAGACGTATGCTAGAAAGCAAAGTATAGCCCAAGTTTTGAATCACCTTTGATGATATCATTTAACTTATGGAGGAATTCATCAGTTCTTACCAATGGATCTTACCCAAAGCTCATCAAACCAAGGAGAAACGGATTTCCTTGGCCTCTAGATAAGGGCCAACATGGCAAGGATGAACCAGAGTGATGAGCAGAGTTGGCATGAGAGGCCCAAAACAGAGTGAGAGAAAAGAGATCGGAAAGATGAGAAATTCACTTTTGAAGTTCATGGATTTGGGAAGAGAATGAAATCGTGTAGAGCAAACACAGATGTTCACAGGTTGGATGACTTCATGTTGACAACAAAGGCAGAAAAAGAGCATCTGCTCAGAGCAGGGTTTGACAATAAACTTCTTCCTTTATCCTGGTTTCTGCAGCACTACGTGTATGGACAATCACAAATCCTGTCCCTTGACAGGCACAGGCACACCTGTCTGAAAATAAGCAAGCATTGTGTCAGTGCTACTTCCCTCCATCATCAAAACATGTCCAGCAACCTGCCTTTTAGACCATTACCTAATGAATTTCAAGCTGCATTCTTTGAGCAAACCAGCTGCACAGTGCCCTTCAGCTCATCACGAATGCGCTTTCAGCATTAGTTACTTTCTCCTGGAGGAATGCACATGGAACATCACAATGTGCCTGGGTTGTCAGTCTGAGCTCTGTATTTGGTTTATTTAAAGGAAGTTGAATAGCCCAAGGTTACTATTTTCATAATTTTCCCACAACTTGGCCAGCAGATGTGATGAACGGAGTCTGTAGCAGCATAGAAAGCCTCCTGCAAAGGAGGAAAACCCCATAACTGAATAATTTTAGCTGCCTCACTGGGACCATTGGAGTTCTCTTTGCCTTTCTGCTCCAAGAAAGGACTGATTGATATTTGTTACGCAACTTGAAAGATAAGGTATCAGAAATGAAGGATTAATCCAAAGGATATTCATGCACTGAAAAAAGAAAGGTGGGGGAGTTCTTCCCTGGCACGTCAGCAACAGGAAGGGTCAAAATTTGCATGTGTGATGTTGAAAACGTTCTGTATTTACAGGCCTTCTCCGAGCTCCCTGAAGAGATGATCTGTGCTCATGTGCTTATTTATTACTACTACTCTGAGTCATTACATGGGTTGTGGAGATAAGGACAAGATTCTGTGGTCTGGCTCAAATAAAGCTGGAAAGCATGTTAAAAAAGGAAGAATTTTTAGATGCATCCAAGAGTGATCAAAACTCAGTTTTCACTGAAAGAATCAGGATACTTAATGTGATCTCAGAGCAAGCACAGCTAATCCACAGTGCTTTGAAAATCACATCCTCAGGCCACAGGGCCTGGCTGACAAAGTAGTAATTTATTTGTTCTACCACATTTACAAATAACAAGGAAGATTCAGGTTCTTCATTACTCAGCTTGCAGGAGTTACTCAGGATTTAAAGCAGCCAAGCTTTTCTAAAACATTATTTTATCTACTGTATTTTAAAGTTCCATTAACAAACAGAAAATAGCCCTAAAATACCTATTTCTGCATTGCTTGGGCTAAATGATTATAGTTCACTGACTGTGGGCTAGACATGAAAGCAAAAAAAGAAGGACATAGGCTTCTGATTTGGGTGATTTGCCCATAGTAAGGGCTAACAGTTGTTGCTGGTAAAGCTTTAGCATACCTTTGCATTTTCCATAATGGGCTTAGATAGATGGGTTTTTTCCTCCCTGAAGTGTTACTTCAATCACTTTTGCAGTGTTAAGGTCTCTTAACCACCCTGTGGAGTACAGCTGTGTGTTTTCAAGTCTGAGGACAGAACTTCCCACTCAGCAGTCCACAGATCACCACAAACTCATTTTGTTTCTGTTCTTTTGTACCAGTGAGAATGTGGAAATTCTATTTCTGCCAAGGTGACCAGTTGGCTAAGGAAGATTCGCAAAGACAAAAGCCTGGCAAGCAAAAGTATCTCTTCCTTTCTCAAGACTTTCATCCTATGACCATTTTCCACCTGGTCTGATCACCCTTGTTGCCTGTGAGGTGACCAAATAACTCAGTACTATTGCTAAATAACTGCAGCCTACAGAGAAACTATCATTTTAGTGCAATCCAATGCACTTGAGGATGCAAACCACGTTAAAGTGTGTTCTGTGTGTGGTTATCTGCAGGCTGCCACCAGAGTCTATCTGTATGAATGGAAGTGAAAAGAGGACTAGCTTTTGAATGTCAATTTGGCATAGATAAAGCAAAGAGCTCCCACTTCAATAACCACAACTGAGTTGTACAGAAGTTGGAAGAAGAGGGAAAAAAGCCCCAAACAAACCAAAACCAAAAGACGTACTAACATCAACTGGAACTTGCTTGGCACAAACAGCTATGTGGTATGTTGGACAGAAATGAAGGGACTGTACATGGAAAAAATACTTTGCTAAGGTAACGACATTGACTATGCAATTCTTATCAAGGACTATCAGTAGGAAAAATGCAATGCTTGAAACTGACCTTTGAATACGAACAAGGAATGTTTATATGTGTGTTAAGGTGTGTGATTGCTGACTACCTGAGTGTACAATGTAGAGCTGTAGATTCCCAATACTTCGATATAGGCCAACCTTAAAAAGTCAACTGATTCCAAACTTGGCTCTCACAGATGATCCATAATTCACAGACACTAAGAACAAGTGTAAAAGGGTGATAACTACTGAAAGATCCCAAGATGTGTTTGGAAAGTCACAGCACACATCTCATAGCTGAGTAAAAATTCGTGTGTACCATTACTCTCCCAGTGTGTGTCTGGGATGTACAGCAATGTTCTGGAGATGAGCACAAATACCAGGGCACAAACTTTGCTAAATAAACTCCTTGAAAAAGAATGACTGCACGTTTCCTCTTGGGTGCTGAGCAGCACAGCTCTGTTAACAGAACTGAGTTCATTTCATAGCAATCTCCACTGTTATTTATCCATATTTCAAACTAACACTTCATAAACATTAAATTTTATATGACACAGATGAATGTCATATTACCTTTGCTATATCCTCCTGGAATGCCACCAAGTTCAAGTACGATATATTGACCAGGTCTGGGCCATAGACAACAGTTATCATTCGATTTTCCAGGCGACCTCCTGCGTTCCCAGCATCCAGCAGCTCGCGCAGTTTGGGATCCTGCAAGTAAAACATGGCAAAATAGTTAACAATCTTTTGCAAATACTTAATACTGAAAGAGGTGATTATTTTTGCAAATAACATCCATTCAAATATTTAAAGTTATTAACACGGAATAAAATCAGTACTGTAAATACTTCAAAGCCTTTGAGCTCTGTATTGCAACAGTACAGGCTGAAAGCTGTCCAGTTGATGGCTGCACATTCCTATTTGCAGTTATTTTTGCCTCAGAATTCAAGCACACATAAACTGTTTTGCTTGACGAAATAACACAATCTGTCCAAAGGCTACTGGCCTTGGCAGAGAGTCTCTCTGGTTTCAACAGATTTTAGATAAACCTTAACATGAGAACTTGGGTTTTCTTGAGGAATTAAGAAGACTGGTTGGAACTAACTCTATGAAATGAATAATGGAATTTTGGTGATGCCCTCCCCTTTCATCTTCATGTTCAAATAGTCATGTATTACTTAAAGACATATATTCCATTCATATTTAATCATTAGCTTTTTTTTTTCCCCCAGGTCTATATTCAATATAGAATGACAGAATCATTCAGGTTGGAAAAGACTTTCAAGATCATTGAGTCCAACTGTTCCCCCAGCACGGCCAAGTCTGCCACTAAACCATGTCACCAAACGCCACGTCTACATGTCTTTTAAATACGTTTGGGATGGTGACTCAGCCACTTCCCTGGGCAGCATGTTCCAATCCTTAATATAGCAATGACTACATAACATTTCTGTGAAGGAAAGATACGTTCAGTGATTTTTATCAGCTTTTTATAGCCTGAACCTCAGCTTCTTATAGCCTGAACCTCAGCTTCATTGGTAGCATGTGAGGCAAATTTCAGGTTATTTTGTGACTCTACTTGTTGCTATTAGGCTGCAGCACTTCCAAGAAATGCACTCGGTGTTTTTCAAACCAAGAAAACTGCTCGGTCCTCCGCCTCAACATGAAGTTTCTACAGGCAAAAGACAGATGAAAAGAAGCCCTGCATGACTGACTTCAATCCTTTAATCTGAAAGCTCCGGATTCCTGAACGGCAAGATTAGTCATTCTGATACAGATACTAAGAAATGACCAGCAAATAGCACCACTGTGGGATGACAGATTCTGTGTAGAGATCAAATGGTTTCAAAACTGACACAAATACATCCTGCAGTTCACATTTCACTCTCACTTCAACCTTCCTCCCCACTGTCTGCATATGTTTGGTGTTTATGATACTTCTTCATATCTAATAACTTTCGAATAACAATCTGAATCTCCACTGACCATTACAAACTCAGTTCAGTGTAACATAATGATAAGCTTAAGATGATAAAAAGAGCTCTTTTTCATACATCTTGCAGTAAATCCTGTATCAGCAAGATATCAGTCTAAAGGGCATCTCCTGATTGGTATCATATCTGCTTGTAGGCAACAGCACCATCAATATGCTCAACAAATACTTCACAAGGCTTAGGAAAGCATTTTAAAGTACGCTGTATTAACTAGAAAGTACAAGGCTGTCTATCATATGATGCTGAGCCTCATTAAATACTGGGTAGGATAGCAAGCGCTGAACAAAACCAGACAGAATAATCCTATTTGGGAGCTCTGTAAAGAAGGAATATGATTGTGTGCTGAGACAAAGACAATTTCATTGGAAAACAAGTTAATGACAGGCTTTCACATAAGAGAAAACCAGAAGAGAGTTGTAAAAATAGTAGTTGTGCTCCCCAGATGAAGATTTGAATGAGAAAGACAAAGAAATAGCGTAACTTACACCTAGGAGAAAAGCTAGAGAAATGCCCTGAAGACGCTAAGTTAGTGACGTGTATTACTAGATGGGTTACTTTCTCTTCTATTTATAGGCTGAATGTTACAAAGCTTTGTTTTATTTCTCTGGGAGATGATAACTCATCTGATTTTTACCCTCTACCATTTCAAACCCAAAATCAGACTGATAAATGCTTCTGCTCAAGGGCCTGTCTGGGAAGAGCATCATTCTTTCTGAACGCAAACGGAACAGGATTGTCTATCTGGTTTCATTCTTCCATATAATTGTCATTCCTTTCTCCCTTTCCCTAGCTGAATCTCTTGCTCACTCAGTGATGAACTGCATTCAATATCAACAAAAGAAGAAAAAAGATAAACCTTTTGCTTATAGTTGGCTACAGAATGTCTCTATGATGGATCACACTTTAGTTTGTCTTAAGATACGCATTACCCATGCATCACAGAACAAAAAAGAAACTTGTTTGAAATGGGATGCCTCTTCCAAAGGGAACTCATCAAAAGAAAAGTTACCTGGGACCAGCTCAGGAAGGCTGTGAGAAGTACAGAGTAAGTGGCCAGTCAGGCAATGTGAGTATGAATTTGCTTTTCCAAATCACAGGATTTTTCTCCAGGTCTTAAAGGTAAGAAATTACACAGATCATCCTCTTTGGGTAGCTGGGTTTGGATGAGTAAAATGTTGGATTCTTCTATTCTCTAAGACTTATCTAACAAAGTTTGAAGCACACAGTCCCTTACAGCAATACATTCTCTGGCTGTGGCCCAGAACTCATTAATAAAAGACATAAACATATCCTGAGCTACCTCAATGTAATCTGCCATGTGCTCCACAGACTTAAAATAGCTACTTTTATTATAAGCTCAGTCAAAGAGAGTAATTTTGATACTAACAGGATTCACATCCTTTTTGACCCCTGCCATGGGTGTATCTGCCCATTAAGGGTGACAGATGCATTTCCATTTGTCAGTGACAACTTAGCCCTTAGCTGATGATCTAGGTCATATTACTTGGTCCTCAGACGTGAAGTACTCAAATTTGGATACCAAAGCACACTGTCAGCTCTTCACATTCCTCATGAACAGCTCTGCCCCCTTATTAACACACTTAGCTGCAAACACTACTGAGCAAAATACCCTTTATCAAAACCTTGAAGACTATTAAAGCTCTATGAATCAAAGCCTTTTTTAAAATGTCAGCAAGTTTTCCCATAGAGATGATAGGAAAAGGACATGGAAAAACCCAAGCAACAAGACTATATTTAGCTTCTTTTATGTAAATCGGATTATTTTGATTTTGATAATTCCATTTTGAGGAATGAGACTGCAAGTCTGCTGCTGTTTGGAGCTGCATTCGATATGCTGGCTCACAAGTGGACAAATTGGTTTTTGGCATAAGGTCTTGGCTAAACTGGGGCCGTATTATGAACTAATTGAGCTTCTTGAGAGACATTCCGAAGAATTATATCTATTTACTATTGATTACAGCCCTTTTTTGAACACCTGAGCTATTGAAGCTCTATCATGTTAAGGAACATGCCCATGGGATGATCAGTGCCCACACAGCTCATCAAGGTTCCCTTTGTGGCACAATGATTTAAGTCTGCTTTTATGTTTTCTGACAAAGGAGCATCCTTTCACCTCCTTTACTCAAAAGGTCTAAATGTCCGCTCACTTCCTCCCTTCCACTAAAGTCTAGCAGGAGCTTCAGCGCAAGGACTTGAGCTGCCTGAAGAACTACCCTAACACCAGGTCGGGAAAGCCAGTTTTCCTGATGGGACACCTCTGTTGTTAGAGGGCTGACACATTCCTGAAGGAGATTTAAATTGTGAGCAGAGACAAGACAGCAAGGATGCTATTGGCAGCACAGCTTTAGCATTCATTAAAAACCAGGTTAACTATGTCAAATTGAGGCAAGAGCTGGCCAGGGGACTATCTGCTCATTTGGTAAAAAAGCCTTCCCTATTTGGCCCTGCTGTCTTGACAAATCTATCAAAAGAAAAATGCACTTTAAATCAATCCAAAACCAAACCAGAAAATTATCCATAAACATAAAAACGTAATAAAAGGTTATGGAAGTCCTACGCCTTTCATGAACAAACAATGATGTTTTGTTAGAAACCAGGGTCCTGTAGACAGATGGATAAAACCAGATTTCAATCAGACTTACAAAACTTTCTCCTGTTGTGTTTTCCTTTCACTGGAAATCATAAAAATAACATAAACTTTAAAGAGGCTGCTCTGCCACATTAATGACAAGCTTCACAAAGACTGCTTTCAGCTGTGGCTGGTGTTATTAAAATGCACCTCTTCACACTGAAATCCTAGCACATTAGAGTAAATGCCACATCTTTTAATAAGTAACTCCAGCTCTTTAAACTTGTTTGTGAAATCTTGCAGCACTCCATCTGTCTGCAGAAAATTTCTGGTGTTTTAATACTTAGCATGCAGATATCTATATGATAGATGTCTGTATGGCAAAGTATTAAGGAAAAAGATATATAAAATATATATATTATATATACTATATCTATTTAAACATAAAAAATAAATACATATAGCTATATATAGATAGATATTTGCATACATGTATCTAAAAGGCTTTGACTCAGTAAATCTCAAACCATGATTTAAACACACCATGGGGCAGCAGGTCACCCAAGGCTTCACCTCAGGTGGAATGCATCACCTGTCGTTACTAAAAGCTGCAGCACCATCTTGGAGAGCAGCTCTGTCTGATCCCACATTAAACAGTAGAAGAATCTGTCCAATCCTAAAGATTTTCCTTGGGGTTTAATAGTTACAGGGACTGCAGTGATAGGACATGGGGTAAAGGGTTCAAACTTAAACAAGGGAAGTTTAGATTGGATATGAGGAAGAAATTCTTTACTGTGAGGGTGGTGAGGCACTG
>JANRGW010036314.1:0-12414 GCA_024733675.1 Psilopsiagon aymara | reverse complement strand
TGGTGAGGCACTGGAATGGGTTGCCCAGGGAAGTTGTGAATGCTCCATCCCTGGCTGTGTTCAAGGCCAGGTTGGACGGAGCCTTAGGTGCCATGGTTTAGTGTGAGGTGTCCCTACCCATGGCAGGGGGGTTGGAACTCGATGATCTTAAGATCCTTTCCAACGCAAACTATTCTATGATTCTATGAAGTACACTTGTCATTCATTGAGGGCTGCTGCACCAGCCCTTCTGAACCAAGGTGCTCTGCGTTCAGTCCTCCACCACTGCCTTACCAGCCACTCCTCCAGAACTGGGAGGTTTCTTTTCTTAATCTCCACCTCACCCTTCGGGAAGGGTGGAAGATGCCACATCTCTTCTTTTATGGAGCTGTTGAGCAGACAGACCTTTTTCTAAGGAAAACTGTGTTTCCTGACTTTGAACTCATCAGTAAAGCCTGAAGGGGAAACCCAACACATTCCTTTCATATTATTCAAACTGTATTGATTCCATCAGAAACACAAAAGACTCCAGCCTAGGAGCACAACCTAGAAACCCATGGATAATGGATTTTGCTTATGGAAATTCTATGTGCTTTGTCTGATTCAGAGAAACAAGACCCTTTTCTCACATCTATCCTGGATCAAAGCCTAGAGCTTTGCTACTGATGGAGCCCTGCCATGCCTGAAAGGCCCCCATTGAGCTCAGTGTAGTTCCAAGATGTACAGCTCCTTCAGACAGTGGCATTTCTGGATTAGACTGAGCAGGTTTTAGTTTTTCTCATGACCTGGGGAAGAGACTGTTTCCCAAACAGATGCACATGATTCCAAGCAGGAGTCATTAGGGGCCGTGCTCCTTTGGTTTTGATTGTCTGCTGTTATTTCTTTTATGTTGCTTTGATTTGATTATTCCAGCTGATGTGGAGCTGGAGATTCTTTATTGCTCTGATTCTATGATGTTGTGTTTTCTCCTGCTTGCCAATTTGTTTTGCATGATTCATCTTGGCATGTCTTGAGGCCTCTTGTTTTTGGTGAGAATTTCACAGCTTTTATTTTCACAGTGGTCAGGATTTAGGCATATTGAGCTTATCATGATCCTTAGGCAGCAGCTCAGCAAGATACCAAAGCCTGTGTAGTTCCAGTGATTTCAAGGGATTTACTACACATATTTTTAAGGATTGACATAACCCTGTGTAATGTGCTGAACTGGGGCCTTTGTTCTTCACAAAACAGCTTCTGAAGTAGCAAATTGCAGCATTGGCATCACCTTGGGAATGGGTTCATTATGTGTTGTTTGAGGTTTGCTAGACCTGATCACTCAGTAATTGGGAGTCTACATTCCTCTTCCACTCATGGCATGGACTGAACAAACAAGAGTATTTTTAAAGAGAAACTGTTGGAATCTTTGTTTCTGTATGCATTTCTTTCCAAATTGTTCAGTAGAAAAATGAAGCATTTATAAAAAAATGCAGAAATCTTCACTGAATTCCTCATCTGTAGGAGCGGGGGTATTAGGAACAGCACAAGCTGTGATACTCAGGACAGGGAGTTTTGGCCAGTTTTGTCCCGTCTCCTGAGGGGTTTAGGCCTTTTCAGAGAAAACCTCAGTTGTCAAAACATCAATTTCTCCCGGAACATGCCTGTTTTGGTGAGAGATTCACATTCAGAGAAGTGGTTACCTTTAAGTTAGAGAGAATATTTGACTACATCTGAGCTATAGCTTAGATAAAGATATTGAGTCCACACTCAGCCTGTTCAACCTCAGAAATATCTTTGGGGCAGGGTTCAGTGGGCAAAACAAGGAATGCAGAAGGGAACTTGAAATATGGCCAAAGGATCAGAGCTCACGTAACTGTGTTTCTGCCTACACATGAATGTGTTTCCCAGCTTGGAGAGGGAGCCAGAGAGTTGACAAGTTGGCTTGGAGTCACTGTAGGAGGGACCAAGTATCATCCTATGGGGGTAGAGATGTTGTGTGCAGTTTGTAGGTAGAGTGGCATGGTCTCAAGGGCATCCAGGCTTCCCAGAACTGGTTGTAGCCATGACAGAAGGATTCAGTTCTGCCAGGGCTGTTACAGGATACTCAGTCTTGCCATAAACACACACCAGTGTCCCCTGGTCCTGTAACAGAGAGAAAAAAGCTTTCCCATTCTGCAGGAATTTGAGGAGCTCAAAAGTTACCTTGTCAATGGTGGGATGAACCTGAGCCTTTTAATTTCTTTTTTTCTTAATGGTTAAAGACACCACCGACCTTCTCATGTCACTTATGAAGGCCTTTGGTATTATTTTTACTGTAGAGGAAGAAGAAAGAAAGAAAAATGCAAATTACAAACAAAAGTGATTTATCCGATAGTTCTTTAAATAACAGAGAAAAGAAAAGCTGGCTTGGTGTCAGTTGGCTGACACCAATTAGTTATCTTTTGTTTAAGAGAAACAGCCTTATCAGTGTTGTGGGTTTAATCCAAATCCCCTTGGCTTTGCCTTTCTAGGAATGAAGTATTTAGAACAACCACATGACAACAGCAGTAATGAAAACTCAATTAAAACACACACAAACACACCCCTGACTGCTCAAAGAACAGAGGGCTGGTGACTCCAAGCATACTTCAGATGTTTCTCCTGATCACGCACACAAATCATGGGCTGTATTCACAATCTCACCTTGGTGCTGCCACAGACTGCTGGTGTGGGTCTGGCATCTGGGCACTGGAAGGGATCATCTCCATCAGCACAATCCCTGAGCTTCTATTCCCCCTCCAGCCCATCCACACTTAAAATGAAGCCTCCTGGGGATGTACGTGCAGTGATCAAAGGCAGGCTCTGTAATGAGAGTTGTGTGTAGAGTTAATGAGACAGTAATAGTGGTTAGTTCCATATAGCTTATTACTGCCCCTGCATGCTTACTGCAGGCAGCAGCAGCCTGGGAGTTATCTCTTGGACCCGGCACTGGGCCCAGCAGCACAATTACGGTGATTAATATTATTCCATTTCATTGGATTTGATTTTGATTGAAGCTAATCAAAACATGGTACTTTTCCATCTTAGTGCTCTGGGATTCCCAGCAATGCTGGAGTGCTGGCATTTAGGAAGGCAAAGATCAATGAAACTTCCAAACAGAATGGGCTCAAGTTCTCTGGCATTCCTGTGAAATTGAAATTCAGCTGTGGGAGCCCTCGGGAACTGGGAAGTTCTGGTTGGTTATAGAGGATGGGCATGACTTCCTCCCAGTTTTCTCCTCTTTCCCCTGAAAGCCTTTCCTCAAGTTCCTGCAAAGAGGAGTCCTGCATTACTTACTGGAAGCTGATGGGAGAAAGTCGTGCAGAGGATCCCAAGTCCCTTCCTAGGAAGCAGAGGAAATAGGGCGGTTGGCTCCTGCCCTACTTGCGCAGATGATTCTCCAGACTTTTCTAGTGCTTCATTTTGTTAAGCTACCAGACTCAACTGGCAGCACTCATGCCCAAGTCTATGGCCTCAGGTCCTTATAAACTAATGTGGAGTCCTGGCTTGCATTTTCCAGTCAGGGTCTGTATCCAGCTCAGCTGCTGCACAGTCTGAGGACTTGCACAGCCCCAGCTCTAAGGTAAATTCACTTTCTTCCATTCAAGACACAGTTAAATGTGAAATTTCCTTTCTTGAATGAAGCCTTTGCTGGTGTCTTTTCTAGTTTTCTGCCTCATTAAACACAGCCCATCGATTAAACAACAGTGGCAGTAGGAAAAGGCAAAATAACTGAGAAGTAATTGGCCTCTTCTGAATCCTGGAGGAAGAAGCTGTAATTGTCAACAGTAGTGATGCATCTGCCTGTCTGTGCGTTTCTGTATGCATGGAAACATCAAACTGCTCAAAAAATAAAGGAGTTTTGCATTTTGGAATATGTTTGAGAACAGCTTCTGGTCTGAGGAAAAATGTTGCTAAGTTACAGAATGAGAATTTTGGAAGAATAAAGTCCATTTCTGGGGAAAAATGAGTCCTTGTTTCTCCAGGCAAAGCCAGGTTTCCCAGGATGATCACGGGAAAAGCATTACATGCATAGATGGGTTCTGGGCTCTTTCCTACCTGCTCCTCAGCAGCACCGACCATTGTACAACATTGTGGAACCACTTTTAAACCCATCTCCTACAATATCAGTGCATGGAGAAAATCCTGCTCTGAACTGTGTGTGAATTAGAGCACTTGCAGTTGGACTGATTAGAAAGGGGTGTTGTCTTAATGTGGAGGAGGGATGAGGTTGTCGGAGGTCTCTCGTGACACTGAAGACTTAATGCTGTAATGGGAAGGCTTTGGTCTCTTTTACTAAGGACTGTGACAGCAGGGGAGGGTGGTCTCACCCAGAGTTAGTTGTGGAAAGCAAGTGAAGACGTAACAGATATGGCAGGATACAAGGAAGAATCAATCAAAGGCTGATTAAGGCCAGATTAGGATCAGCAGAGTTGGCAAATGGCCTGAAAGTGTCATGAGAAGGAGAACAGAGTACTCAGTGCCACCTCAGACATTCAGAAATAAGGTAATGCAGTCAGCTAGCACAATAAGCTTTTTACACTCGTTTTAAGCAGTAAAGCAAATAAGCACCCTCAGAAACCATCGGTGTTGGGTGAACATCAGTGGTCCAGACTGAAACGGAGATCTTGGTCATGCTGTTAGTAGTTGTATTGCAAAGAGCCAAGAAATAAACAGCCCCAGAACTGAGGATGTAACAACTGATAGATGATCGGCATCAGAGAGGAAAGGCAGGCAAGAACCAGAGCAGTGAGGTGGAGAGAATGTAAATAATATCCCAGTTGTTCACATTGACAGCAGAAATATAAATGCTGGTAGAGTAAGTAAAGAAGCTGCTTTGCAGAGGAGTGCAATCAATTCCTGCAGTAGGTGAGTGAGAAGGGCCAGTTGAAACTCCTTCACTGAAATGGCTTTTTGACAGTCTGCTGGATTTGTGACTGAGCAGATGCCTTTGAGAAACAGTGTCTGCTTTCCACAGCAAATCTTTCCTTTTTCCTATTGAAAAGTTGAACTTCTGAAAGCCACACACTTCCCATCAGTCTTTTAACACTGTCAATTCTGCCAAGAAAACTCCCAAATACTCTTTGTGGCAACTCAAGGCAAAACATCTTCTGCAGGGTTTTAATCTTTTCTTTATTATCTTCTATGAGGATAATGACCAGTGCCAGCATTGACTCACAGGAAGCAGCTCCATCTCTGCATAGATTGGCTTTGTTGTGCTAATGAACTGTTAGTGTTGAGCAGGGAAAGAAAAAGGTTATTTGTGGAACTCAAACTTCAGCCAAAACAAAGCCAGCTCAGATGTTCCTGCCAAACAGACAAACTCCATCTGGGATGTAAGGACTCTTAAGGACTCCTGTGAAGTCTGACAGGGTAGAGCTCTCCCTGAATCACTGGAAAGCAAACCCAGGTCAAAACCCAGCATTGGCTCGTTCCATCTCCTGGGACTGTAAAAGCTGTGCAGTGCCACAAGGGGAAGGTCGCAGGAAAGTCCTGCCCAGAGCAGGATTGCTTAGGGCTGGCTCCTGAAAGCCTCCAGGCCAGCACAGCGCATATACACAAGAGGATGTAGTCACGTGTAGCGCCAGAAAAGGAAGAAGTGGTTTGACTTACGCGGGTCTTTTTAGGGGCTCTTGATGTCTCTCTAGAAAACATCCCTTGGCAATTAGTCCCTAATGCACAGCACTAAAAGCAGCTACTATAAAATGGACAAACTCCGCCTATGGCTTAGCCCCATGGAGCACAATGGAGCCAGAAAAGGTTCCAACAAAGAAAAATGCCTGCCAAGGTGCACAAAAGCTTTTTCAGCTTTAGCTGCCAAAACTCAGTTTGTGGCAGGTGAAAGTAAATGAGTAGCAGCTATGTGAGGACTGCATACTCCCATCTGCCTATAAACAACCTCCTAGATCAGCAGCAAGCTTCTAGCCAACCTGTTGTCAGCAGCCCTGTTGTAGTCAATCAAGGGCTCAGCAGGCTGGTGTGGAGATAGGGGAACTATTTCCAATATTATAGTTTTATTGGCTCCAGCAAAGAGATTTCAAAAGCGCTTTTGACTGGAGCTAACTACTCGTTTCTGTTCATTTCCATCTGAAGTACAGGAATAGAAATGAGCTCCAGTTGATCTGTGCTGGTCCATTGGGACTCTATACCCCAAAATCTGATCAAATTAACTTCAAGCATTTCAGTACACAAGTGGGTTTGGCTCTCCTCGGTTATATTTCCTATAAATTCAAGCACTGAATCATGACACAGCAGACTGGAACATCAAGAAAACAAGGAAAAAACATCTTTGGATTTACAATTAAGCCAGTGGTTGCCTGTGGGATTCACTACTCCATTCTGGGCCTCAGAAGAACACTTTGGGTGAAGAAAAGGAAACCACCATCCCTTTAGAGCATTGGGGTGTGCAGACCTGCCTCTGAGCTCTGTGGACAGGACATGGATAGAGGGTGACTGATGCTGTGCTTAAACTGCCACTGGCCCTTCCTGCAGCTCAGGAAGGTCAGAGCAGCCCATGGGCTCTGTGTTTGAGTCGCTGCCACTCCAGTCTTGATGATGCCACCAGGTTTTTCAGTTCTGTTTAATCTTTGGATAAAGGAACTGTGAGCTTTCAGAGATGGGGGGATGGACGCAAAGACCCTGTGTTCCTCCTTAGCCTGTTCATCACCTCTATGCTGGTTGGCAGGATACTGCAGCCTGTCCTGGGAGGCTACTCACTCACCACAGCGGTTCATGTTTGAAGCCACAGCAGTGGTATCAATGCCTACTCATTGGGATGTCATTTACGCTGTCACCAGCACATTGGTGTGTTGCTATCAGAGGTATGGATCTGCACTGCAATCTGTCCTCTGGGCAGGACCTTTGCAATTTTTCTGTACCAGGCTGTGTAATACAAAAGATGAGAAGCAACAACTTGTCACTTCAGCCACCAGCTATCAAAATGACTGACAGCAAAGCTGTGACCACACTCACCTATCCCTTGAGATATGTAGTTCTGCTCCAGGCACTTGTTTAAGGAGTTGGCAGGAAGATTCAGACTCCAGAATGAAACTGTGGTAGGGAAAGTCTGGAAGGAATGTGGAAAGCTGTCCCTGGCTGTGCAGGGAGCTGGGGAGGGAGAAGCTGTGTACAGGCAGGCTTTATAACTGCCCACAGTCGTGGGAGCACATGGGAGAATGTTTGCCATCATGTCCCTCCTCTGAGAGTCTCTGCTATTCCTGGTCACATCAGTTCAATTTACATGGCAAAATGTTTCTAACCACCAGCAAGGAAAACTCATCCTGAGATCAGAAAAATAATAATAGTAACTCTTAGTCCTTATGCAGCACTTTGGAGCCTTCAGAGCACTGCACAGACGTTAGCTGAGGCATCAAGCTGTGCTGCTTCCCCTGCCCCCTCTACAGCAGTAAACGTTCCAGGAAGAGAAACTTGCTGACACGTCTGTGCTGAGTGTGCCTGAGGCAGAGGGTCCTGGGGCTCTAGAGCTGTGTTGCTTTGATGGTGCTGACAGGGGTAAAATTGGAACATCATGTCAGCAGATGTGATCAGGACATGTGCAGGATTTGTCCTTCCTCAGCTAGCAGAAATGCAGATTAAAACTGCTGGAGGCTATGGGAATCCCTTCCATAGGAAGCAGAAGTGCTGGATAAAGTGCCAGCCTGGCAGTCCCATGGCCAAACCCTGCTCTTTCAGTTGTTACTTAGATATTTCTAACAACCAGGAGCAGAATTAGGCCATTTTCTGTGTCATCCTTGTGGTTTTCAACGGGTTTGTGGCAGTTTCCCCATCATTATGTCAAGGCATTACTGTCAACTGCTTTCAGCAAAGTCTGAAGATGTTGCTGCTCCTTTGGGATGCTCTAGGTGTACTACAGCATGCTAAATTGAGTGTTCCTCCATCACTTGAGGAACTGTCTTGCCTTAAACACCTCTTCCCATCTTCTTCCCAACTTTTTCCTAAGAGAGACTAGACATTCACAGTGCAAAATGGCAAGTACTAAACCTCTTTATGTCTGTTGTTAGTCACAGTGATTTGGGGGGATAAGGCGCTGGTTTTAGAGCTTTCTCAAAAAAAGAGGCTGAAATCTACTGTGAAAACCTAGGGCACAGCTCAGGGCAGAGAGTGAAAAGGCAGAGCTGAATTGTAGATCTTTAATCTCATTAACTGTAGTGTTTTGTGGCTTGAAGGACTCCCTATATTTACAGTGTGGTTAAATACTTGGATAAATAACAGCTATTAAATGGACATTATCGAGATGCTACTGAAATGACACATTGGGTTACTTCCTCTCTTTCCTTTACTTCACACACTCCCCCCCCAGTTGCTGGTGTGTGTAACTAGCGGTGACAGTGCTATTCTCTGCATCTCTGACAGCTCTTTGGTGCTACTGGAAAGGATGAAGGGACGAACTCCAGTGATGGCTTTCAGCCCCTTTTCAGGTCTTGTAGCTCCACAGACTGCTGGACTCCACTGCAGACTTTCCCTTTGTGAATAGAAACCACATCTGCAGTGCAAGACTACTACCTGTGTGCTCATACTGCCTGGCTTAAATGCTCCCACAATGCCTGTTAATAATAATGAATGATGTAAAGAAAGTAATACTGCTTAAGGTAAAGATGCTAACATGTTCCAAGGGATTGAGCTGGGGCTTTGGAGCTGCATGGTCCTGGAATTTTTAATTACATAAGAAAAGAGGGTGAGCAAAGTGGATGGAATTGTGTTGTATTGGTGGGGAGAGTTTCCTAGCTCTTGTTCTTTGAGACTAAGAACAAAACCTGTAACTTATAAAGAGGGAGGGTGTGAGAGCAGAGATACCTCCCACCTCTTTCCAGCTGCTCATCTGCTCCAAACAAATCGGGTCTGGAGTAATGGAGTCAGGGAAAGGCTTTGCAGAGACAGGTCTACTGGAAGGTATTCCTGCCTATGGCAGAAGGTTGGAACTGGATGAGCTTTAAGGTCCCTTCCAACACAAACCAGTCTGGGATTCTATGTGATTCTGCATGGAAACCCACCCAACAACCCCCCTCTGGCCTTGGGTCCTGTCCAAAAAGTAGTCAGAGATATTTTAGTAGGGGTAAACTGTTGGACACAAACCCATTAGTATAGCACACAAACATCAGATGGGTCCTTGCAGTCCTGCTCTGTGGGAAGGGGCCAGGGACCAAGCAGTTAACTTTGAGATGTCAGTTAAAAATGAGACTGAGCAATTCTGAAACATGAGAATTTAGATATTCATGAACTGGGGTTTCTCATTATTTCAGTTCAAAAGAGCTTTTCGCTCTAGAAATTATTCCATTTTAATTAGGAAATAATAGACTAAAATAGGCATTTTTAAGGGAATTCTGTTTTTGTTGAACCTGAAAAGAATTTGCTTTTATTTCCAATCTACAAAACCAGAAAAAAAAAAAAAAAATCCCCAAATATTTCTGTTCAGGTTGAGCAGAAAAACCAAGCTTCCTTTTCTTTCCCCAGTCTTCTTCATGTTTGATATGGCTCATGAACTTAAATTGCAATTGGTCACACAGCTGCATTCTGATGTGCCCTCTTCATCTGTATGGAAGGGAAAGGCTTGCGATGCTCAGAGGTTGGACATGGAGAAGCCTTGAGTGAGAGCAGGAAGCACAAGGAGGCTGTTTTGCTTTGTTTGGCTGGTAAACCTCTCTCATGCACAGCGTTCATTTGCTCAGGAGCTAAGCAAGCTCTTGGTACTCAAAACCTTCACCTCCTGGTGAAGAGCAGCAACCACCTCCTAGAGAGAAAAACATGTTCCTTGCTCCATCCATTTCATTTTTCGCACAGAAAAAGTGTTTATCTATATATAATATAGATAATATGTAACCTAATATAGGTATAATATATACAATATATAATCTATATAAATCCTTTATTTAAGGAACAGCCTTTATTCAGCTGTGATGGACTCAGGCCCATGGACAAAGAGCCCATAGCCTCACACTGCTCAAGAATCAGCCCCTGCAGCTGGGGCAGGAAGCAGTGTTATTGTGTATGTGTTACGTTATGTGCTATGTGGATAATATTCCCTCCTTCCTGTGGCTGCAGTGAGAGAAAGGAGCCTGTTTTGCTTGAGAGATTGAACTCACTGAGCAATTATTCATTCCTGTGGCTTTGCTGCTAAACTTGCTTTGTCTCTACTCAGGTCTCAGCTGAGAGAAACTTGAATAATTTAAAGCCTAGAGTTTTGGGGTTATTTGTATTTGATCTCTCATTTTTCTCTTCCCTTCTCTCATTGCAGTCATATATCTTTTAACTTAATTCCTCTTTTCTTTTGTTGGAATGATCTTGCTTTTACTGGGAGAACTATCTGCTACTTAGGGTGGAATTCATCTCTTTCAACTGTAGCTACCTGGGGGCAACAGGAGAGAGCAGCACCAGCTTCCAAATGAATCCTGGATCCGCAGTCTCCACTGAACTTTTGATGCCAGCGTCAGTGTTACTCTCTTTATAGATGTATAGATTAGGTCCTTCTTCAACTATAGACCTTGAGAAAATGCAGGAGGAAGATGCATGGTAAATTCTGTTACAGAAGAGCTTCAGCCTTCTTCGCATGCTAGCAATGCTAGGGGAAAGAGGAAGAAGGGGCAGCAGGGAGCCACTATCCTTTTTACCCAAAGGATGCAGCGAGATGAGGAGCAGCATGTTTCTGAGCTGCTTATTCACACTCTAGCAGCAGTTGTGTCCCACTACTGCAGTATGTACTGTTCCTTATGCATCTGTGGAGTGAAAAGCACGGGGTAAACTTAAGGCTTGTTCCTTCCTTACTGTAGTCTTGTCACTACATGAATGTAAGTTGTGCAGATAGTCCTATCAGAAGATGTTTAGGTTTCAACCCCAAGTTTTGAGCTTTTAATCAGACTCCTAGTACAGCTTTGCAGTGGCAAATGATTAAATTATTCCTGCTTATCAGCTGAACCAGAGGAAGTGACCCCATAGATTTCACTTCAGCTGCAGCCAAGCTGCATTAGCCTGTGGCAGTGATTAATTTGTCTTCTTGCTCCAAAGTTGGCATTTCAGTGCTTATGTGATGGGTCACTTCAGAAGCCTCTGGCATTGTCTGTTGCATACAAATGGAGTGATAATGAAAGCTCTTTAATTTCAGTTTATTGATGTTTTATCTACCCCAAACCGTTTGCATTCCTCCCACAAATACAGACCTACAAATGCCAAGTGCCTTCTCTGGAGGTCTGGCGTTGCTGTTCCTTTAGGGTATAACCATGCAGGTACATCTCAGCTTGTGCTTACCTTCATCCTAACCCAAACTTGACTGTTGCCAGTTTGCTGGAGCAGTGCAGCTCCCTTAGCACTTGGATCTTGTCCTTATGGAATATATTTTGGAACAAGTTTTTGGTCAGGAGATGCAGTTTTTACTTGCTGTAAGAACTGTAAACAGCTATCATACTTCTTAATGCTTTTCACACTCTACTGCGTTAATTTGACTGTTCCTATGTGTTTGCTTTCATTCTGAAAGCAAATGTTTCTGTGAAAAAATACACTGGGCTGTAGCCAGCAACTGGGATTTATTGGGAAATGTCCTCCCAAGACTTGGGATTTGAAACTTGGCACATACTTCCTAACCCAAGTGCTTGCTAGCAGTTACAAGTAAAGCAATCTGTTACTCCTGCTGACCTCTGAGTACAACAGGTTTTGGAGTCTATTTGAACAAAATTAAGGGAAAAGGTCTCTTTTAGGAAAATTCAGGGGTATATTCTTCATTACTGAGTCACAAAATAAGAACCAAACTCTGGGTATAACCTATCTGCAGCCTCTCCCACGTCCTTGTCAAGAGCATCTCTCACCCCTCTCAGGGGTGGAAGTCTCACAGGAGCTCACTCAGCAGC
The DNA here is from genome assembly GCA_024733675.1 of Psilopsiagon aymara. NCBI lineage: Eukaryota > Metazoa > Chordata > Aves > Psittaciformes > Psittacidae > Psilopsiagon > Psilopsiagon aymara. The sequence goes on along the minus strand of JANRGW010036314.1, from coordinate 586 downwards.
ACTTTACCTTTTGAGCAACATCTTTTACTGATTCATTTGAGCCTTCCTACTCCATTTAGACTTGGGGGTTATCTAAATGCTGCTGCATGCAGGTAGATATTGAAAGGGCTTCTCTAGGACAACCTTCCTTCCCTCTCTACTACTCAAGGAAGACACATTGCATGGTTGCTTTGACCTCTCCTTGTCTGTGAGAACACACATAAAACAGTGCTCATTTGCCTGGAAACGATTCACATCAATACAAAAATATCCTGCAATATGGGCATTTCCCTCTTCAGATTTATCCTTCTGCTTAGAAAGTAAATTGAAAGTGCTTTATGGCTCCATCCTATAACATGCCAAATTTTATTGGCTTTAGAAGACCTTGCAAATCACAAACTGAACACATTTTATGACACAATAAGCTGTGTCCCGGTGTTTTGCAGAGTCTGGAAATACAGATATGACTGACTTTGCATGTTTTGATGAGAAGTTTTCAGTCTGGGGGACTCAAGTTCTTTCAGAAAAATGAGATTCAGAGCAGCCCTGTGGAGAAGGACTTGGGGGTGTTGGTTGATGAGAAAATGAACATGAGCCGGCTGCAGTG